>JAASFT010000378.1:0-21618 GCA_023333885.1 Globisporangium parvum
CGCCTCGATGATGTCGTGCGCGTTCCACTCGCTCGTGCCCCAGTAGAACGCCCAGCCCTGGTCGATCACAAAGTTCATCGCGCGCACGGTCTCTTCGATCGGCGTGCGCGGGTCCGGACGGTGGCAGAAGATGAGGTCGACGTAGTCAAGTCCAAAGCGCTTGAGCGACGCCTTCGTGCCTTCGACGATGTGCTTGCGGCTCAAGCCCTGGTCGTTTGGTCCAGCCGCACCAGCAAAGCCCTTGGTGCCAAAGAAGATCTTGGTGCTCACGACAAGGTCCTCGCGCGTCCACACGCCTTCTTCAATGCCGCGGGCGATCGCTTTGCCCATGAGTGTCTCCGCGTTGCCATTCGCATAGATCTCGGCGTTGTCGAAGAAGTTGATGCCGTTCTTGTATGCGTGCGCGAGGATCTCGTACGCTGTGTCGAGCGATGGGAGCGAGTCGACCGTCATCCAGCTCCCGAACGAGAGCGTCGACACGAGCAAGCCTGAGTTCCCGAGGTAGCGGTACTTCATGCTGTGTGCAGCAGCAGGAGGAGTCGCCATTGTGTGATGGTGCGTCGTGAATGGAGGAGAGAGAGAGAGAGAGAACGCGGTGTGTTGCTGGTGATTGCGAGCAGTTGTGCAGGACGTGGCGAGTCGCAAAGTGATTGATACGCTCTCGCTCTCGCAGCGACGTAGCAGCGGCGAACACGCGCGAACGCGAAGGGCACTTTGCCCTTAGCTAATCACGATTACTCGTACAGGAGTGTGTGCGCGTGTGTGTCCAAGCGCGACAGCAGCGCAGCATGCGCACACTTGGATGCTTCGATGGCGTCAGGACGGATCATTGACCATCGACCGACGTACTGTCGTTGGCGTTTATCTTGAAAATTGTATGCTGCAGCGAGTAACCGAAGCCTCTCAACTATCATAGTGATAAAATGAAGGGAGAACAGGCATTACCTCGCTTTTATCATGCTCGCGGATCCAACCAGCGCGCGGGCAGCACGCTTGTGCACACGAGAGAGACTCGACTCGACGGACGGACGGACGGCGGCAGCCCGGTGACCGACCTCGAGGCAGCGACGAGCGACGCAAGAGAGCGCGCGCGCAACTTGCACGAACTCGCTTGCGTTTGTGTGGGTTTACGCCTGCCTGTGGAGCTGCGTGCGACTGCAAGCGCGCGTCGAGAGGGGGAGGGACCACGTGTGCGCGCTTGAGGTCGTGTGAGTGAGTGGCTGAGATGGCGCTTACGGACATTATGAGCGTCGAAATGAACGGCAAGTACGTGGACGACTCGAGCAGTTCGTCGAGCGTGTCGTCGGACTCGGACGATGCGTCGTCATTGAGCAGCAGCAGCTCAGGGGCGTCGTCGTCGTCGAGCACTGCGTCGATTCCAAAGGCGATGATGGGAGCTGCGGCGAAGAAGAAGAAGCGCGCGGCGCCACCGAAAGCTGCTGTGCGCGTCGTGCTCTCGGACGACTCGGACTTGGACAGCGCGTACGACGGGCCGCCGCCGCCACCACCACCACCACCCCCGCCGACTGCGCGCAAGAAGCCTGCTGCGGCTGCGAAGAAGAGAGCGCCCGTTGCGCGCACTGCCGCGCCGCCCAAGCCGCGTGCAAAGAAGCCAGTGGCAAAGAAGCCAGCGTACGTCTCGAGCGACAGTAGCTCCGGTGTCTCGAGCGACAGTAGCTCGAGCTCGGACTCGTCTGGCTCTGGCGACGAGTTCTCTGAGGTCGAAGAGGCGAAGCGCAAGCTCGAAGCGCTCAAGCAAGCCATCGACGCTTCAGTGGCCGCGAAAGCGTCGTCGTCAGCAGCAACACCGACGACTAAGAGCCGCGCGAGCAGCAAGACAAGCGGCCAGGACGTTCGTCCCGAGTCGCTCAAGGTTACGCTCAAGCTCCCGCCTGGCTTCATTGCGAACAGCAGCAGTACCTCCGACGCCCCGGACGCCCCGAAAGCCAAGCGCACGAGTGCGAGTCCAGCACCAAAGCGCCAGCGCACGGCGACAGCGGCGACACCGACGAGTCGCAAGAAGCCAGGAGCTTCTACGACTGCGAATGCTGCTGCAGGGACGACGAGTGTTGGTCCTGCTGCTGCAGCAGCCAAGCCGAGTGCAAAGAAGTCGCGTCCGTCGTCTGCAGCGGGCAAGAGAGACTCTGCGCGAGCGTCGGTCCCGGCACCCGCAGTCTCAGCAGCAGGTGCACCAGCGCCAGTGCCAGTCGTGCCGCAGGGTCCCGCGATCATGAGCAACCTCATTCCGAAAGGGCCGACCGTGCCGCTCAATGAAGTCCGCGGTGCGAAAGAGCTTGCGCTCATTGGCGCGAAAGACGCTAGCGCGCGACCGGAGGAAGTGCACGAAGGCGACATCCCAGCAGACTTTAACGATCCGTTCGCAGTCGAGACCGAAGCGCTGCGGAACCTCGACATGTTCTTCTTCTGCGACGAGCACGGGTGCGTCCTCATACGCTCTGGAGACAACTGCTGCTAGGACGCTATGATCTGTGAGGCAATTGGCAGAGTGACTCATACTGCGGGCTGGCTGCTTGCGTGTCTGTGGCGTTGCTGTGGACTTCTTCTTGTAGGAACGCGATCAGTCTCGAGATCCTCGATCGCCCAAAGGAGCAGCGACCGCGCATCATGGGCTTTGGGACGGTTGTGCAGCACCTCCCACTTGCTGAGCGACCATTGCCAGTCAAGTACATCTTGCCGTCGCCTGCGTTCCCGTCGCGCTCGCGCAAGCGCCCGCGCAGCGACGCATCTGCTACTCCAAGTACCCAGCGCCTCGCGAGTGCAAGTGCATCGTCTGGAAGTGGAAGCCGCTCGACGAGTACGTATGTCTATCAACCGTGACGCCACTGCCGCGGTTGTCGAAGTGCCCTGCCACTTGTGCTGACGTGTGTGTGCGTGGCTCGCTCGCTCTCTCAATGACTGACCGCTGTGGTGCGCTCGTTAGAGCCTGCGACGAAGCGCGACAAGAAGAAAGCCAAAGTCTCGAAAGAGTCCGACTTGATCTTCCAAGGCGACGGTGAAGCGATGACCGACGACGATGCAGTCGCGCACGCCGCGTGGACGCACGTCGCTGATATCTTCCAGCGCACTGCAACGTTTCAGTACGCGTCACATGGTAGACCACCTGCGCCGCGCGTCGTCATGCAGCTCGATGGCCACTCGGACTCGGAGAGTGGCTCGAGCGACTTGACGTCGGATGACGACGACGAGCCGCGGACACCGTCCGGTGCACAGTCAAACGATGACAACGACAGTGAACTGCTGTCGACTGCGAGCAGCAGCTCGAGCGACAGTGAGAGTGACAACGACCACGGCTCGAACTCGTCGTCTGTGAGCGGCAGTGACGCCGAGACTGGTCCAGACACAGCCGACCGCAAAGCGCCGTCAGTTGGGACTGCTGGAGGGAAGAAGAAGACGAAACTAGTGCACGACCGCGCCGTTTCGGATGGCGCGCCGCACCACTATCACCACCACAGCGGCGAAGTGAAGCTCCGGCGCACGCGGCGCTCAAAGCCGAAAGCGACGTCGTCGAACCCGATCGTGAACGAGCTCATGCGCACAGACGACAACTTTCCAATCGAGCCGCAGGGCACACCAGACGAGCTGAACCTCATGGAGTGCGGCTTCCGGCACCCAGCGTCGTACAAGCGCTTGCGTGTGTGGCTCCCGGAGATCACAGACTGGTGCCTCGACTACTCGGACGGCGACCCAACGTTGTGGGTGATCACGCCGCATGCGTGGTACAAGATCGCGGGTCCACTCTCGGGCATGCTCCCGCACGCGCACTACCGCGAGACGTTCACGCACGTGCGCATGCTCTTTGAAGCGAGCTACCTCGTCGCGTACGTCTTGAAAGAGTGGCTCCCGATCAACAAGAAGGTCGCGTACCGCGCGACGCTCGAGCAGATCTGCGAGCTGTCGCTCAAGAGCCGATACCGTGTGGTACGTCCTCGTCTGTCCAACCGTGTTGCTGCCTCTTAGCTTAGTTTCTACGATGCGTCTGCTCGTGTTCGGCTACGATCTCTGACGCTTGGTGCCTCTGTGCCTCTGTGCGACTCTGCCGCGTTGCTAGACTGGATGGTTCCTCATGGAGAACTACCACTTCATCTTGAGCCAGATCTGCAACCTGTTCCCCGACAAAGACACGTACGTCGAGTCGATGTTCTTCCGGCAGCTCCAGCGCTTGAGCGAGAACCACAAGTCGCGCGAAGCGCGTGTGCGATCGGAGCTCGCGCGGCGCGAACTCCGCCGCGTCGAACGCGAGAAGGAGCGTGCAGAACGCGACAAAGAGCGCAGTGAGCGGAAAGAGCGGCTCGAAGACGAGCGCAAGAAGTGGAAGTCGCAGCGCGAGGAGGAGAAGAAGCTGAAAGAAGCCGAGCGCAAGTACCCGATCGAAGACTTGGAGCTGCTCTCGGACGCCGACGCAGCAGTCAACACTCTGCCGATTGCGTCGACAGACGTCGAAGGTGTGACTGGCGACCTCCTCGGCGAGCTCATCACGGCGTGGCAGACGATCTGTACGTTCAAGGACTTTGTGACGCTCGAGCCGATGTCGCTCGAAGCGCTCGTGCACCGCATGACGACAACGTGCGCCGACGGCACAGACTTGGGACTCGCGCAGATCTTCTTGGCGTTCTTGCGCGCGATCTTGGCGGAGAAGTCGTTCACGTCGCTCATGGACGACATTGTCGTCGAAGGGAACATCAAAGTGTCGGACTTGTTTGGCCAGAGCGAGCGCACGTACGGCATCTGCGAGCGGCCGTACAACGACATGCTCAACAGCCTCACGTGGCAAGACATCTTGCGGCAGCTCATGTCGAAAGACCTCGGGATCGACGCGTCGATTGGCCACGTCGAGCCGCTCGTGGGCTGCGAGGTCGTGCGCCAGACGCTGTACATGCAGACTGTGTCAGCGCCATTCAATGCGCCAGTCGACACGGCTCTGAAAGGGCTCGAAGACTACGCGCAGATCGTGAAGCAGCCAATGGACTTGGGCACGATCAAGCACCGGCTCGACTCGGGCGAGTACGAAGGCGCGGGCGGGTACGACCGCTTCGCTGCTGACGTGCGCTTGGTCTGGGAGAACGCGATCCTGTACAACGGCGAAGAGTCCGAGATCGGCCGCGCTGCGATTGCGCTGTCTGACATCTTTGAGCAAGACTACCGGCGCTTCGTCGTTGGGCGGATACAGGCGAACGACGCGCGCATCGAAGGCTGCAAACGCGCGAAGCAGGACTTGCTCGACCGCGTCGACACGCAAGCGCAGTCGTCGACGAGCTACATTGACATTGTCCACGCACTGTACGCGTTCGAGTACCACGAGGTGCGTCACCCTCGCTAGTGCTGCTGCTAGGCCAGTGCGTGGTGCTCACAGTGTCTGTCGATGCGCCGTTGCCTGTAGCTGCCGATCTCGTACAAAGTCGGCGCACTGTCGTGGCTCTGCTCCGAGTTCCTCAAGCTCGATAGCATCCGGTACGTTACCTGTCGGGGCCACGGATTTGATCCTGATCTACCAGCACCGCATCACTCACCTGCACCGGCGTTGCTCGTACGATGTGGCAGAACGTTCATTGAAGCGCAAGTCGAGAAAGAGATCACGATCATCCGCGACCACCGCAAGCACGTCGCGGACATTGAGTCGCGACGCAAGATCGCTGAGCGCGTGCGCCGCGAAAAGGAGTTGGCGTTCCGAAAGGACTGCATCAGCCGCGGCATTCTTCCGAACGCACAGGCGACGTTCTCGGACGAGATGCGCTCGAAGCACGCGTTCATTGCCAAGTACTTTGACGACGTCCACTCGGTGAACGAAGAGCGCATCTACGAAGACGACAAGCGCGCACAAGGCGATGCACTCGCGCGCGAACTCCGTGCGGTGCGTCAACGAAGCGACACTTGTGTTTGCTGACGTGGAGCTGTCTGAGCGAGAGACTAACTGTGTGCCTGTGTGCCTGTGTGCCTGTGTGCCTGCTGGTCTGTCTGTCTGTCTGGACTCTATAGATCATCATCCGCGAGATCCCGCTCGGTCGCGATCGGTATTCCAACAGCTACTGGCTGTTCAAGAACGACACGGCGCAGCGGCTGTTCATTGAGAAGTGCGACACGGGCGAGTTTGTGATCTGCCGCACGCCGGACGATCTCGACGCGCTCTTTGCGTGGCTCAACCCGAAGGGCCATCGCGAGTTCGAGCTCTTGGCGAAGCTCACGCCGTTGAGAGACCAGCTGCGCGCATCGCTCGCAACGTCAGCGACAAGCACAGTCTGGACTGGCGCACCGCGCGAGATCAAAGTGAACTTGTTCCCGCTCCCTGGCGGCTTTGTCAAGCCTGAGGTCGTGACTGTGCGCGCTTCGGACGACGCCGGCAGTCGCTTGAGCACGCACGCAATCGTCGAAAAGATGCTGCTGTCGCTCCAGCACCACGTCACGCAAGCCGGCATCTTGACTGACGAGTGGGACGCAACGACGAAGTGGAGCCGCGACGTCCAAGCCGCCCGCACGTTTGACGCTGCGCGCGCACTGCTCTTGCAGCTCGAAGACGCAGTCGTTGCGTCGACGACTGCAGTTGAGACCGTGCGGGTGTCGTGGCAGCGCAAGCGCCGCGAGTGGCGCCTTGCACTCGATGGCGCGAGCACGTACGCGCAGCTCGTGTTTCTCTTGCACTTGCTCCTGGACGAATGCATCAACGTCGATGCGTTCATGGACCAGTACGCGCGACTCGATCGGAAAGACTGGCTCAAGCTCCGTGCCAAGGAGTGCCGGAACTTCATCCCCGAAGTCGGCCACGACGTCGTGTACTTTGGCGACGGCCACGCACAGGCGCTCAAAGAGGACGCAAAGACGAAGAAGAAGCGCTTTGCGCAGAAGAGCGACCCGCCGCGCGTGCGAGCGACACTCGTGTGCACAGTGGCGAAAGTGTCGTACCACCACGGCGGCGGCGACCCGTACGCGCTTGTTGTGCTCGCGCCAAAGACCGACTTGTCTGGCTACACTTGCGTGCGCAAACCCGGTGCGCTGCTGTGTCCACAGCCATCTCCGCTCCAGCGTCTCTCGCGGATCCTCTTGCGCATCTTGAGCAAGCTCAAGCTCCACACGGACGCAGGGCCGTTCCTCGAGCCAGTGTCAGACCGCGACTTTCCCGAGTACAAGGAGATCGTGCTCACGCCGATGAACTTTGCAGTGATGACAGCGAACGTCAAAGCCCTCGCGTACACGACTGCTGCGAGCTTCGCTGCCGATGTGAAGCTCATCTGCAGCAACTGCGAGCTGTTCTGCGAAGGGCGGTTCCCTGCGCTGCCGCCGCTTGCGCGCAATCTCGTGGAGATGGCCGACGGCTTGCTCAAGCGCTCAGGGAAAGAGATCCGAGCGTGCGAGAAGGTCCTTGCGGCAGCGACGATGGCTCCAGACGCAAGTGCGAGTGTCGTGGCGACGGCTGCGTCGCCTGAGAAGGCGCTTGCTGCTACTGCGGCAAAGACGCTGGAGGAGCAACAGCGCGATCATGTGCCGCCTGCCCAAGCTCCAGAGGCGTCTGAGGCTACGCCACCAGCACCATTACTAGCTGCTGTGCCGACTGGGAGTGGTGAGAAGAAGGAGCCAGAGACTGCGGCTGCATCGGTGGACGACGCCTCCAAGCCAATTGCTGCGATCTTGCGTCTGGAGAACCGCTTGCCAGAGTTCGTCGTCGATCTCAAGCGGTACGAAGCAGCAGCGAGCCACACGTGGGCGTGTGGCGAGAAGTTCCGGATCCTGTTCCGCGACCCGCAGGGCTTTCCAGGCGAGTACTACGGCGGCATTGCAGCCGGCGCGCTACCGTTTGGTGCGAACGGGCTGTTGCCGTGGGAAGCGCTGCGCGTGACGTGGGACGAAGACGACGGCTCGGACGACAGTCGGATCAACCCTTGGTACGCTTCAGACGCTAGCTCGCCGTTATTTGTTGCGGGATGCCTCGCTCCTCTAGGCGATAGCGTCGTGTAGTGTTCTCACGGACCCGACTCCTTTCTCTCTCACGCTCCAGGGAGGCCGAGCTCGTGCAGACGACGACGAAGAAGTGAGCGACGGGTGCGTCGTCCTAGACAGCAGCATGGCACGGCGAGGAAAGCGCGACGTGCCCAGGCGACGATGGTGGCAGTGCATAGAGATCAAGCGAGGGCATGGGCCAGAGAGAGGAGCACACAACACACAGCGTACTTGGGGAGCCGGTGGAGACAAGTGCGCAAGTGTGTGTGTGTGAATGCTGACGAAAGCGCGTGCTTGATGAGCGCTGGTCGGTTCACTGCAAAGACACATGCATGTCGAATGCAGCCCCATTTGACTTGCGTACACTATCACACGTAGCCGCTCTGTTTGAAAACACGATAGTGAAAAAATGCACACATCTGCCTACTTTAGAAAACTCGTATACTGAGCATACCGATTTTATGACATTCGTTTGTGGCTTACTTGATCCAATTTTGAGGTGGGTAACACAATTGGAATTGTAAACACTAATTTGGCATAACAAAATTGATCTTCGATATTTCACATCAAGTAGCATTACGTAATTTTGGAGGCTTTACATTCTCCAAGAGAGAAAATATCTCATGGTTTGCGAAATTGATGCTGAAGACTATAAATTGGGTTCGAAGTGGATGATCTACCTTTTCAGACTTATCAGATAGAGTAGTACCGTACAGCACTCACAAGTGTGATTAACGAGCAACGATGATGGAGTGAACGAGCTCGAGTACTTGGTCGAGCTTGAGCATGGATGTCAGTGAGGCTGCTACTGCTGGAGCCGGTGCTGGCGACGATGCGTCCGAGTCTGCACCGTCGCAACAGCCGCTGCAGACACAAGATGGCAGCGCTGCTGATGTAGGCTCCGAGGCTCACACAGACGCACTGCCGGAGCCGCGCCAGCGCGCTCCACCGGAGAACTCAAGCGGCAGTCTCCTCCGCACATACGCTCCGCTGTTGCTCAGTCGGAGCGCGAGTGCAGCTGCCGCGGCTGCAGCGAGCTCGTTGCCACATACGCCACATGTGTCCATCTTGAGCAGCAGCAGTAGCCATGCGTCGTCTGAGCTCGTGTACCAGCTCCAGCGGTTGTGCTCGCGCCAGCGCCAGCGCTCGGAAGAGCGGCAGTTTGTGCGCGACGTCGAGCGCGTACTCGCACTACTGCGGCAGCAAGCACACGTCGCAAGTGCGCATGCACACAGGAGTCGCACGCACACGCTTGAACCGAACAGTTCAAGCTCGAGCAGTACGACAAGCATGAGTGCGATCGACCGCGCGAGTGGACTCGCAGCACTCGGCACCGAGACACGATCGCACTCGACGTCGCTGTCATCAAGTGCAGCCGTGTACAGCTACTATCACCACCACCCGCAGCACACGCCTGGGTCGCTCACTGCAGCTGAGATTGAGCTGCTCATCGACTGCATCGCCGGGCTGTTTGAACACCGGAACTACGACGTTCGCGCCGTGGCGTTCGAGACCGTGACGCTCTGCCTCAGTCACTACGGCGAGCAACTGAGCAGCGCACTACGCGTCAAGGTCTTTGAGCTGCTCGCAGAGCACCCTGCTGGCGACTACGCGTTGCGACAAAAGGCGCTGCGCGTGCTCACGCACGACGGCCGGAACGTCGCGCCGTTCCACGTCGAGCTCGGGTGGCTCCTACTGCGGCTCTTGGACGAGTCAGACGAGCAGCGCGACCTCATTGCACTCATCCAGAGCATCTTGCGCCGCAGTCCGCTCGGACTCGACCGCGAAGCCGTCATCGCACTCACCCACGTCGTCTGCAGTCGCTGCGATGCGGCGTGGACGCGTGGTGATGTTGAGAGCTGTCGCAAGTTCCTGAGCTTCTTCCACGTCCTTGCGACGCACGGCTTGGAGCACGCAGCGAGCACAAGTGGGAGTCTCCGAACACTCTGCTGCTTAGTGAACGCCGACGGGCATGGCACGTGGTCGATCATGAAGCACTTGCTCAATGGACCGGCTGGCTACCACGTCCTCCGTGGTCTTGTGCACTTGCTCGAGCACCCGCATGGGAGCTCCGAGTGGGTCCTCCGCGGCGCAGTGTTCTTCGTCGGCATGTCGTGCTGGGGCTCGCAGCGCGTTGGGAAGCTCGACGACGTCAAGTGGGCACCGATCCTCTTGGCGCTCGAGCGCGTGCTCGCGTGCAACACGGGCGTCGTGATCTTCGAAGTCATCCTCGCGCTCCAGCGCTTGATCAAGAAGTTTGGCGCGGCGACCAAGTCTGAAGTCGAGTCAACGACGCGACCTGGCTCTGGTGCGAGTGAGAAGCGCTTGATCGTCGAGTGGGACATCATCTTGCGCATGTTCCGCGAGCTCCGACCGTGGCTCTCGCTCGCTGATGACATGGACAGCGACGACGGCGACGGCTACAGAGGCAGTAGCAACGTGCCGTCGATGATGACGCACCCACAGCCGCAGCCAGCGTCGACAGGGTCAACATCGTCGAGTAGTCACAGCCACCACACACTCACAGGCACTGAGCACCAGCCGTTCGCAGTGTCGATCCACCAGACGCGCATCCCACGTGAGCTCCTCGATACACTGAGTGTCGTGGAAGACCTCGTCGCGCAGCGCACGTTTGCTGGCGACGTCGAAGACTTCTACGACGTCTTGGAAGACTACTTGCCGCACTTGAACGAAGGCTCGACACTGTTCCTCTTGCGTCACCGCGCCGAGTCGTCGCACCCTGCGTACCACGTACAGTGGCTCCAGAACCTCAGCGACGCCATGCTGAGCTTCTTCACGAACGCGTCGATGCTCGGAGCTGTGCGTCTTGAAGCCTTGGACGTCCTCCGGCTGAACCTCCACTGCAGCCGCAACATCTGTGAAGACCGCGTGATCGAAGACGTCGTCGTGCCGACGCTCAGTCACGTCTACGATGACCACCACGCCGACGTGCGGCGCCGCGGCCTCGACCTTGTGACTGAAGTCGCGCGACAGCTCGAGAGCGTCAAGTTTGACGCGCTCCTGGACATCCTCACGAACGCCGTTACGCTCGCGCTGTACGAAGACGCGCAAGTGTACGCGATCAGCGGCATCGTCTCGCTCTTCTCGTCCTGCTTTGACCACTTGCCGCACTCGCGCACGCTCCGAATGTACGAGCTCATCACGAAGATCGTCGAGACGCATCGGAACGCCGATGTCCGACGCATTGCGCTCACGTGCCTGCTTCACGTGTGCGAAGCCGACGGGATGTACCGGCTTCAGTGGCGCGACACGAAAGTGCGAACGTCACGGTTCCTCTACGTCGCCCGACGCGCAGTGCAGAGTCCACAGACTGGCGCGTTCGTCCCTGTCACGCGTGGACTGCGCGCGATGCTCACGCTCGTGAGCACGGAGACGCACGCCGACTTGTTCCGCATGGCAGTCGCTGGCATTCGCGTCATGCTCGAGAACCGCATCGTGCTCACTGACGTCGACATCAGCGACATGACGCTCAAGATCATCTCGAGCATCGACTACCGCGCGTTCGGACGCGCTGCGATTCCCGACGAGCTCGCGCGCATGACGGACGACGAGCACAGTGACGCACACACGCAGTCCTCCGCGACAGCAACGACGGGTGCAGCCGAGCGAGTGCGCAGCGCAAGTGCATGGGACGCCACAGCGCGGCGCTCGCACCATCGACAGAGTGACGCGGACGCTGCGGTCCGGTCCATGCGCACAGCGTCGCTGCAGCGCAGTCGACCTAGTGGCAGCAGCCATGACACTGGGCTGTTCAAGTCGAGTCTCCGCGACACGCTCGTCGTGCTGTGCAAGACGCGGTTCATGACCATGGGCTTGGAGCTCTTGGCGCTCATTACGAGCTACGCGCGCGAGCTCCATACAAGTGCTCGCCATCACCTCATTGCCTGTCTCGTCGGCGCGCTCGAGCTCCAGCTCGCCGTCGCGGACAAAGACCTCTTGAGCGGTCCCAGTGCTTCGTCGACAGAGCTGCTGCCAAAGACGCGGTCTGCGATCGATCTCGGGCGAGACGACGACCGGTACACCCCACACATTGACCAGTCACACGAGCAACAGCTCCACCACCGCATGAGCGACCGCCACGACGCGCTCGAGAGCAGCCACCATCGCCGCTCACTCGCGACGACGACAGCTGCGACTGCTACGAAACCAGCGTCGCCACCGCACTTTGGCTTCACGTCGCGCATGCTCTCGCGCTTCCAGACGTCGAGTTCACATGGCAACCTGTTCCACCACGTCCTGTCGTCCTCTTCGTCGTCGTCCGCGAGTGCCAAGCCCTCGCAAGCCGACCTTGAAGCGCGCGCGCGGCTGCAGCAGTCGCTCCAGGCGCTCTACGACGCCGAGTTTGCAACGCTCCACCTCTGTACGAACGTCCTGAGCCTCCTCGCACTGCGCATGACTGACGACGTCGCAGTCAACTTGGGCCTCGTGCTCGAGAGCGCGCGGCTGTGCTTCACGACGCCAGACGGCGACTTTCGCACCGATGGCTACGGCGCAGCGCTCGAGATGGTCGCGAACATCGTCTACACGCTCCCGACGCTCGACGCACAGCACTACGAAGACGTGATCGAGCTCTTGCTCCTTGGCCTCGACTACGCGACGTCGAAGCACTTGGCGTACGTTGCGTTTCGACTGCTCTGCCACGTCATCTTCAAGTGCGCACCGCGCGATCGCATCGCACTCGCGTCGCTCGCGCTCCCGCGACTCCAGCAAGTGCACGTGCGGCGCAATAGTCTGCTCATCGAAGCTGCGATCGACTTTCTCATGAGCTTTGCGTACTCGCGGTCGTTCCCACCACCACCGGCGCTCTGCAGCAGCAACAGCAGCAGTCGCCTTCGAATGAGCAGCAGCAGCAGCAGCAGTGGTACTACTGGATCAACAGCCGCTCAGCAACAAGACGCCGACCTTGTCGTCGTGCAGTCGCGCTCGTGGGTCTACAAGAACTCGATCTTGACGATCGACGTGACAGCGCGCGGGACGGCGAAGCTCGTGGTTCGGCGCGCAAACTGCACGACCCATTGGGATTTGCAGCTCGTGCGCGACGGTGTCGTGGACCCACACGTCGTGCGTCCGGTGCTTGCAAGTATGGAAGACGAGGGCGACCGTGGCTGCGATGACTGTACTGCGCTCGAGGGCAAGCGCAGTGCAGACGGCAGTGAGCAGTCGTCGCTTGGGCACGAGTCCCGGAACTCGACAGAGTCCAAGTCGGAGTTGCGTGAAGACAGCGCAGAGCCAGCGGAAAGTGACGCAGTGTGTGACGGCAGCGCAGGACAAGAGCAGTCGCCTCCAAGTGACAGCAGCGAGACCTCGGCCACGCAGCCGACAAGCAAGACGAATGCGCCGACGCCAGCAGCTGCTACTGCATTGAGTCTCCCACCGCCAGTGCCAGTCGCACATGACGCAACGGCAGCAGGTGGCTCTGACCTCAGTGCGCGCAAGAAGTGGCCAAGTAGTCGCAAGCAAGTGAGCTTTGCGCTCGCTGGCTCGAGTCCAACGATCTTCCCGCACGCATCTGCAGCGCTGCCACCGCTTCCAGCGTACGATGGCATTGGCGGTTCGCCGTCGTACTTTTGTGAAGCGCATCCAGGTACATCGCCGCCTTGCGTACGTTGGCTGCACTACTCGTGGTGTTGACGTCTTACTTGCTTGCTTCTCTCTCTCTCTCTATCAACCTTGCTCGAAACTAGTGCGACGTCGCAATGAGCTGCGCATGCTCAGTGCCGCAGCTCGAAGTGCACGAGGCGCGTCTAGTATGACCGACGGATCCGCGTCGCCGTTCGATGACCGCCACGCGTCCTACTACGACGATGATGACGATGGACCGGACGACTTTAGTCTCGACGGCACGTCGTTGCAGCCGCTCAGTGCTCGCGCTAGCCGAGACAGCGGCTCGGATCGCTCGCGTCACAGCCAGTCCCAGCGTCCAGCAGCGATGGCCACAACAACGACGACAGCAGGCTCGTCAGCTTGTGAAGACGAAGAAGAGTCGACAGCGGCATCGACTCTGTCTACCAGCGACCAGAAGACGACTGCTGCTCCTGCTGGGCCAGCGACGCAGTCGGCCACAGCACCGCCGACTGGCACGCTCGATCCGATGTTCCTCATGATGCAGCTCTTTGACTTGACCGTCGAGAGTCGTCCACAGCTGCTCACGAACGGTCCAGCACTGTCGCTAGGCTTGAGCGTCTTGGACCGCACGCCAGCGTACGAGACACACAAGATCGGACTCCTGTACGTCCGCAGTCCAAAGCAGCGCGCGGAAGGCGACATCCTCGGGAACACGGGCGGGTCCGTGCGGTACCTCAAGTTCCTCCGCGGACTCGGCACGTTCACGAAGCTCCAGGGTCTCTCAGGCTACAGTGGCGGCCTCGACACTGCGAATGGCAGTGACGGCAAGTTTGGTCTCATCTACAAAGACGATTACACACAGGTGCGTTGGGCTTGATGAAGTGCAGTGGCGTGTGCGGATGTTGTCGCATCTCACGCATGGCCGCACTTGTCGTGGACATGCGCGCTGGAGCAGATCATGTTCCACGTCGCGACGATGATGGGTCCAGAGAGCACGCGGTCAGCGACCAGCAGCAGTGTCGACCGCGCAGTCTCAATGAGCAAGAAGCGCCACATTGGCAATGACTTTGTCCACGTTGTGTACAAGGTACGCTTGCTGACGCTGGTACTGTGGTGTAGCGCTGCTCGTGGCTGCCTCGCTGACCGAGTCGCCTGTGCACGGAGCAGGAGTGCGACGCCGAGTACGACGTTGCGACCGTCTCGGGTCAGTTCAACGACGTGCACATCATCGTGCAGCCGCTGAACGACCGCGAGTACCGCACTCACGTGCACGCAAAGGCAGGGCTCCATCCATTTGGACCGCTCCGTGGCACCCAAGTGATTGCGAGCTCCGTGATCGCCGAGTGCGTGCGCTTGACGTGTCTGAACGCCAACTTGGCGTGCCAGACGTTCCATCAGGACCTCGTCGGCTATTCCATGAACTGCGAAGAGCGGCTGAAGCAGATCAAGCAGCTCGGCATGCGCTTGGCGAGCGGCGACGACTGGAAGCTCGACGTTGCGTGAGTGTGCGATGCGTGCGAGCGGAGCCATGCGGCAGAGCAAGAGAGCGAGAGCAAAGTACAGACGAAAGTAAGTATGAATGAATGGCACGTGCCCTCGCGCGCTTGCCAACTGTCCTGGCTGGACGCCTGCGACCTCAGTACCCGTTCTACTCGGCCTGGACGCCAGCTCTCGGACGTACGCATGTCTGTCTCGCTGGGCGTATGGACACGTGCGAAAGCAGCACGACGCACTTCAAAATCTGCACAGGCGTCTTCAGTTGTCACGACGGACTGAAGCCCGAGTCGTCCGAGTCCGAGTCCGAGTCCGAGTCCGCGCCTGCAGTTGCAAAGCCAAACAAGAGCTGCGAGTGCACAGGCTTTGAGATCGCGTCGCGTGCGACTGTCGGTGCGGCGGGGGCAGCAGCAGCAGCTGGGTGGTAGATGCTCTCGCCAAAGAGCGTCTCAGCGTTGTCAGAGCTCGTGCTTCCAGTCGAAAAGCGCTCGCCAAAGAGGTTCTCCGCTTCAGCAAAGCTGCTACTGCTGCTCTCAGTCTCGAGGCGCTTGACAGGCGCTGCGACTGCTGCTGCTGGTGCTGCTGCCGGTGGCGCTTGACAGTACTTTGGACTTGGCTCGGGCGACGCAAACGCTTGCTGGAACGCGAGCGGGAGGTCGGAGATCGAGAACGCAGGCTCCGCCACTTCGCGGTGCGCTGATGCTGTTTGGACTGGGGGCGTTGGCTCTGAAAGTGTCGGTGCACTGACTGGCAACGGCTCGCTTGGAGTCGCGACTGGTTCGAGCACTGGTGTTGCTTCTGACTTTGGCGAAGCTACTTGCGCAACCTCTACTTCAGCTACTGCTGCTGCCGCTGCGTCGCTCGCGTGGCCGTCGTCGCCCGCATCAGGAGCAGTTGTCGCATGGAGCTCAACAGTCTTCGACTGCTCTGTCGGAGGCGCCACAGCACCAATGAGTGCTGCGACTGCCGTAGCACTGCTCACAGGCGCCTCGTCTTCTTCTGGCGCACTGACGACAGCGTCGAGGACTTGGTCTGCTGCCGCAGCGACGACATCAGCAACGTCAGCGGGCTCCGCTCGTTCATCGTCGACGGCGTTGTTGCCTTGTGGTTCATCCACTGTCAATGGAGCAGCAACAACATCGGCGACCGGTGGAGCCAGCAAAGCGACATGGTTCTCCACTCGCTCTGCCTCTTGCTCGGTCGCTGCCACGACTGCAGCAGTAGTAGCAGCCGCAGCAGTCGCTAGCACTGGCACGGACGTGCTCTGAATCGACGGAACCTCTGCGACTGGAGTCGGCAGCGACACCGGCGCTTGCGAGGCTGCAGCTGGAACAACTGCTGCCGCGCGCATCGCAGCGACTTGGGTCTCAAGCGCCGCCAAGTGGCGCATGCGGTAGTTCCGCGCAGCGAGCAGCAGACCTGCGCGCTTCATGTAGTCGGCTTGGATCGTAAGGAGACTCGGGACGAACTGGAGCGCGCGGATAGCGCCAAAGTCCTGCACGAGCGACTCCAAGTACTCGTGCGGCTCCATGAAGCTGTTGCCGAAGAGACGCGAGTTGATCTTGAAGTCCTCGAGCTTGCTCTTGTCTTTGCCCACGAGCTTGCGCACGACCTTGAGCACGCGCTTCTGCATCGCGACGGCAGCGTCGTCGTAGAGACACTCGATGCTCCCCGGCACGTCGGGCACAGCGTCAACTGGCAGAAGCAAAGCCACAGGGTCGAACGGCCCCAGGTCACCGATTGCGCTTGGCTCTGGAGCTGGTACTGATGCCGGAGCTGGTGCTGGAGCAGCGATCGCAGGCTCGCGACGAGCAGCTGGTGTTGGAGGAGCGCTGACTGGCGCCTCATGAGTGTACGCCGTATGGAGTGGCTGGTGAACTGCAGTTGATGCTTCCAACGCAGCTGCAACGTGCTTGACGTGGTGCGGCGCTGGGTCCTGCACCACATCTGCCACGACAGGCGGTGGTGCTACAACTGCAGGAGCCGGAGTAGGGACTGTCGGTGGCGGTGCTCGAGCGTGTGGAGCATCGACCACTGGACCAATTGAGGTGCTCGACGCAGTGCGAAGCGGAGCAAGTGCTAGAGCTGCTGCCGGTGCAGTCGATGGCGTCGGCTCTGGCTCATGGCCAGTTGGCGACGACCGCACACTGGTCTCTGTCGCGTTCGATGTCGTGCTGCTAGCAGCAGCAGCAGTAGTAGTAGTAGTGTGCGAAGTAGCAACGTCGAGTAGCTTGGGCTCTGGGAGGTGGTGCAGCCCCGAGGCGACGCGCGGTCCTCGCCCTCGCCGCCCAGGCGGGAGCGGCCGAGACGCCATGCTCCCTCGCTTCGTGTGCTTCGGTTGAGTGACTGACGCACTTCCACGCGCATCCGATGCTGTTGACAATGCAAGCGTGATAAAACCGAGGTAGTTCAATGTCAAATGCAGACGCTTCGCTTTCGGAGCTCACCACACGAGCCACCATGGACGCGTTCGAGTTCCTCGAGACGCTGCCGAATGCGACGCTCGAGCGTCTGTACGAAGACCCGTGGGCGTGCCAAGCGGTCTTCCAGGCGCTGCCTGCGCTCGCACAGCAGTTTGTCGTGCGATTGCTCGCGTGCGACGTGCCTGTGCCGCGCCATGCACTGCAGCACTGGGTCCACGCACTGCCGCAGCCAGCGACGAGCAACGAGCTCGCGTCGTCGCCAACGCACCGCGCACACCGCGCGCCTGTGATGCCGCCGCAGTTCGACCAGGCGCTCGAGAAACTCGTGCGTCTGCGCGTGTTCCAGCTCGTCGCGAGTGACTCGTACCAGCCGCACGCCGCGTTCCAGAAGCAGCTCCGGGTACGTCTCGCCATTCGTCTGTGCAGGAGCACATCCTTGACGACTGACTCGCTTGCTCTATCGCGTATGCGCTAGTACGCACTGAGCAACCTCGGCGGCTCGCCGTGGGAAGCCGGGCGACTCAAGCTCGGGAAAGAGACCGACGCTGCGATCTCAGCGCTCGACCTCGAGCGCTACGCGCGCTCGCGCTGGGACTCGGTGCTGCACTTCATGGTGGGCTCGACGGCCGTGAAAGAGCCGCCGCAGTCGGTCGTCGAGATCCTCGTGCGCACAAAGCTGATGCAGCAGAGCCAGGACAAGCGCGCGTACCACATCACGGACACGGGGTACGAGTTCATGCTCAAGGACATCCACGTGCAGATGTGGATCTTCATGCTCGAGTACATCAAGACGCTCGACCACTCGGGCGCGCTCAAGCAAGAGGACATCCTCCAGTTCCTCTTCCAGATCAGCTACTGCGAGACGAACGCGTGCTACGCCGCGAGTGACTTGACGCCGACACAGCAGCTCTTGCTCGGGGACTTCATCGACTTTGGCTTGCTCTACCGCAAGCGCACGACCTCAGATCGGTTCTACACCACGAGCTTGGCTGTGAACCTCATCTTTGGCGGCTCGACGGGTCAGAAGCGCAGCCACGTGACGCTCTCGAGCTCGTTCGCAGCGCTCCGATCCGTACGCCATCTCACGTGCTTGCTTGCGGCGCAGTTTAGGGGCGTGGGACTAACGCACTCGACCTGTGTACCTGTCTGTCTGTGTATGGACTGACTGAACGCCACTAGGGCGTGCGGTCGCAAGCGGATCCGCGCAGTGCGCCAACAGTCGACGTTGGCTCCGAGCTCCTCATTGTCGTCGAGACGAACTTCAAAGTGTACGCGTACACGAACTCGACGCTCCACGTCGCGATGCTCAGCGTCTTTGTCGACATTGTCGCGCGCCTGCCGAACCTCGCGATCGGCTTCATCACGCGCGAGAGCTTGCGCTCAGCGCTCATCCACGGCATCTCGGCGCAGCAGATCTACGACTTTCTCATGAAGCACGTGCACCCAAAGATGCGGCAGAACTCGCCGGTCATTCCCGAGAACATCGCCGATCAGATCTACCTCTGGGAGGTACGCTCGCCGCTTTGGATGATGGACCTGCCTGCCTTGAACGGAGACTGTCGTCGCCGCGTTTGACCTGCCACTGTCTGGCTGTTGTGTGATAGCGCGAGCGCAACCGTGTGCAGTTCATCGAGGGCTTGCTCTTCGACGGCTTCAATACGCAGAGCGACTTTGAGCAAGTCGAGCGCTACGCCAAGGACCTGAACGTGCTCACGTGGACCGACCGCATTCACTTCAAGCTCGCGATCTCGTCTGCTGGCGTCGAGAGCGTGCGCCGCTTCATTCAGACGAGCATCGGGTCGCGGTCGTAAGTCACGCGAGTGCATCGCGAGTGAGAGAGAGAGACGGTAGGACGGATCTACCATTTGCAACGACAGCGAAGCATTGTGTCGTGCTGTGAGTCGTGTCGAGTGTGTTCACGAGAGGCAAAGAAGAGCGCGATCTGATAGCAACTGGAGCATGTGGACTTCTGAGCTACTGTACGCAGCAAAACATGCCTTACAGCGCCTACCGATCATCTCTGTTCGGCACCGTCAGCGTGGATGCGTATCGATCATTGCCGCCGCTACCCACAGACTGCGCACAACAGCGCACAGCCCTCTTGCGCTCTCTCACGACTTCCTTCCTTGTCTCCTCTACGCACGAGCAGATCGGCGACGTTGCAGGTCCCTCGCAGGCGGCACTTGTGGATTCGCTTGGTCTCGCCAACTCTGGAAGCACATGGAGTTGCAGCTGGCAGTGAGTCGAGGGCATGTGTGGAATGAGGCGAAGAAGAGCACATATTGATGTACGTATGTGTACGTATACTAACAAATTGTCAAAACTCGCTTTCGTAAATGCTAGGAATAAGGAATCGTAAATAAACGATTTACAAATTATTAACTCATTGTTTGTAAGAAAAACTCATTCAAATATTCAAAATAGGTCGATTCCCTCGATTTGACAACATTTGGCTCTTATTTCGCAATGCTTCATTATTCCATCAACAATAGCCCACGGTGGTTCGACACTTGCGATTCATTTGAGGGTTTCAAGTCGACTGTTTGTTCTGGTACGATATCATCTGGAAATGGACCTTGAAAGACATGCTAGATTTGAGGTTTGTCGAAGATGGCATTCAAATACGTGATCACTTACAAAGGTTCTTGTCCAGATTGAATCGCCAAAAGTATATTCAATATTTTATCAAGTCGAATTTTGGAGTCGAATATACTGTCAGCCCATAAACACATACTACTCTGTTCCAAAACAACAGCAACATTTTGATGTTTCGCACCGCGATTGGCGGAATCACAGGATAGACCAGTTTGTTTGGCTGGTTACGATCCAGTGTGCTCTTCCCTTCGTTTTGATGTGCTCGTTGTAGTTCAAAGCGCATAAACGTCGCCAAACGAGCGCTCTGTGCGCAGCAGCCATCTCAGCTGGTGCAATGTCTTTAGCCTCATTCGCCATTTCACCCACCCCTCAAATGGCACTCGAACGCAAATCAACCAAGAAGAACCTCACAGCGCGCGATCGCGCGGTCGTTCTCTCATCGCTCCTCGCACGATCAACTGGGCAGCGGTTGCAGCACGGCGCACTTGCCGACGTCGCCACAAAGCACAACATCGACCGCCACACCGCGTCTCGCATCTGGAAGCGTGTGCTCGAGACCTACGAGAGGACAGGTGTATTTGAATCCAAGTCGAACAAGCGCGCTACAGGCCGCAAAAGGGTCGACAGGAGCGCTTCATTGGAGCAACTTCGCAGCGTCGCACCCCACAAGCGCGACACGATACGTGCAGCTGCAAGCGCTTGTGGCATCCCAGCCACGACGCTTTTTAGGCACTGAGGGTGGCGACGGTGAACGCATGTTCAATATTTAGTCATGTCGAATTTTGGAGTCGAAAATACCTTTAGCCCAAAACACATACAAATTGCTATCCTCGTGCTCTCTCACACAATCCGTAAGAGAGAACATTGTGAGACAAAGACAGTATTTTTGAATGATGCAAGCGAAGGTGGTCATGAAATGTGAAGTGACGACGCGCGATCCTGCGACGTCGTCACCCAAGCAGGGTCACATAATGCTCTCCATAGGTTGGAAACATAGATTGCAGGTTCAATACGGCTTGAAGGCTTGGCGCATGCACGGTGATGCGCGACTACGTTAAGGGGGAGAGAGAAGTCAGGGGGAATCTAGATACAGTGCGTAACGAGCCAATACGACTTGTTTACCACGGACGAAGGCTCGTACCTCTACTGATCCATCGTCAACAAGACGATCTCAAAGCACAGTGTGCAAGAGCGAAGGAAAGAGAAGCAACCCATCACCGTGGCGTTTAAGACATACGCTGACGGCTCACGTACGCTTTCTCAGCTCTTTGCCAATATTGTGGCAAGCGCGCTGCCTCGGCCAGAGGACGCCTGAAGAGCTTGGCCAGGATTGCACGAGCAGCACAAAGAATTGGATGGCAACAGTCCTGTTTCAGAGCTGGGTCGAGCGCTATAACTAGTAGATGCGTCGCGAAGAAGTATTGTAGTAATGCTGTAACCGGACGTGTCCGAGTTACGCAGCACCTTTGCGAGGAAGCGTGTGTAGACACCTTCCGCAAGGATTCCAGTCGTAACGACGGAAGCAAAACAAGACACTTGGTTTGAGTGCTCCAAATTGTAACTGTTCATTTGA
>JAASFT010000379.1:0-21612 GCA_023333885.1 Globisporangium parvum
ATGTATATGTGTGCTTGTGACGACATACAAGAGAGGGAACGACTTGCTACGGCTCAGTGCAACACATCACATCCATCACACACGACCTCGGAAGCAGTGAAGAAGCGAAGCGTTGGCGCAGCGAAGTGAAGTGTTTGGCGCTGTCAAAGCAGGCGTCTACGTCTCTCTCTGTCTCTCTCTCTCTCGAGCATTGATCACTCGAGCACGTCTCTCACTCTCAACTACAGTAGCTGGTGGTGGCACTGCCGCCTGACGTCTGGCGATGATCAGTGCGCTGTTCTCTGACGAGGCTCATCCATCCATCGCTCCGTCTGCGCGAGTCGCATGACAACACTGCTCTCTCGCAGCGACCATCCCTTCAGCAAAGGCACACGAAGCGACCAAAGCAGTCACGATCTGTTGATGCGGTGCCGCGTTCTCGCAGACTCAACAGCTCGGCCCTTTGCTGTCTCGTACTCGTTGGTCGCTCTGCACGACAGCGCACGCAGCCGCTGCTTCGTCCGTTCCGCTCGCTCTGCTCTAATAAACAATGAACCCGCGCGCGCACCCTGTCGGCGCGAGCAGCCACTTGCCGCCGTGCTTGTCCACTGCTGTGATGCGGGCCAGGAGCTGGAACGACCCTTTCACGCGCAAACTCGTCGCAAGCACGTGGACTGGCGTCTCAAACGCAAGGTACTGCGACGCGCTGTCGTCGCCGTCGTCGTGCACTCCGGCTCCTCCTGCTGCTCGCGTCACAGCGTTGCTCCAGTTGACGGCGATGCGCTCGTAAATGTGGTCCGCGTCGTTGCTCGCACTGGCGTCCGCGTGCGTCGCAGGCGCTGACTTGTCCACGAGCCGAACGCGCACGTCAATCTCAAGCGCCTCGACCATGTCGCGCCAGAACGCCTTCGCTTCACGGCTGCTGCTGACCTCGAGCACGCCTTTGAGGAGCGAGTTAAAGTCCGTCCCAAACGCCACGCCGAGCTGCGAGCGCGCGCGCGGCTTGGACGTGAACGCCGAGCTCTCAGCAAACGTGAGGAACTGCACGCTCGCTGCGATGCGCCGCTGCGGCGACTCGAGGCGCTGGCGGAAGAACTGACGAGGGAGCGCGAGCGGGAGACTGCACACTGTCTCGAGCAGCTGCTGCATGACTGTCCCACCGAGCGCAGCGCGACGTGAGGCGTCAATGCGCTGGAGCAGACGTACTTTGTCGTGGATGTCCGAGTCGAGCATGTGGCATGCATCCCACAATGCCGAGGAAGTCGATGGAGCTGCATCACGCACGCCGCTGAGACCACTTGTAGCAAACAACGTCGTTGACGACGTGAGCGCCATGCGGAGCAGCAGGAACCCGTCGATCGCGAGCGCGAGCAGCTCTGAGAGCTGGGCGAGTCCCTCGAGCGTGTCGAGCGCAGACGGACTCGCACCGAGCAACGACGACCGCAGCAGTCGATAGCGACTCGCAAGGCGCTTGAAGCCGTCGCGCAGCGCGTCTTCGCGCGCGCCGCCACTAGTGTTGCTGTACGCCGCTTCCCCGGCAAACTGCTGCGCTTGGAGCACGAGCTTCATCCACTCGACGCGAAGCGAGACGACGCGGAGCTGGAACGCAAAGCTAAAGCGCGACGTCGCAGCTGCGTGGAGATACGTCTCCGCGCGCGAGAGCTGGTAGATGCTGGTGAGGCTCACGCGGCGGTCGAGCAGCATCGACGCCTCGGCATCGCTCAGTGCGCGCAGTGCGTGGAGCCAGCTGCCAAAGCTCTCTTTGTCGTGAGCGCGCGCCACAGTCGTCGTGAGCGCGAGACCGAGCTGGAAGTGGCCGTGCGTCATCGCGACCTTTGCAATGTCGTACCGGTCCGCCTGGGTTGCGTACGGAGCAGTCGTGAGTGTCTGCTCGAGCTCAGTAGCTGCAGCGTCGCTTGGCGCGACAGCACGCAACAGTGTCACTGCGAGTGCGACGCGCGCACTGGTGTCACTGCCGCGGAGTGCCGCGAGCTCGCGCTGGAGTGCCGGGATGTGCTGCGCAACAACGTCGCCACGCGAGCCTGCAATGTGCGAGAGCGCGCTGGAGATCTGGTGCTTGAGTCCATCAGCATCATCACCAGCGGTCGAGCGATCGGTTCCGAGCACGAGCAGCTCGACCAAGCAGCTCACGACGTGCTCAGCGAGTGCATGTGGGAACGCCAGCGCGAGTCGCTCGACGCACTCGAGCGTGCTAGTCCACGCTCTCGGCGCTCGGTCAAACGTGCTCGGGTGCAGCAGCTCCAAGAGCGTCTCGACAGTCAACCGCACGTACGCAGTCGCTGCAAACACTGTCGCTGCTGCATCCTTGTCGCCGGGTTCGCTGTCGCCGAGTGCGAGCTGCACGACAGTCGCAAGCAGCTGCGCAGCCGTCGTGCCAAACCACTTGGGCTTGAGTCGATAGAGCTTCACTGCGTGCTCGAGGACGCGAACGCGCAGTGGCTCGTCCAGCGCCTGCTTGCGGCACCACATCTCGAGCGCTAGGAGCGCCGAGCGCCGCGTGCGCAAGGACGCGCGCTCATTGCAGACCTCGTCGACAAGGCACGCAATGAGCGACGCCCACACACTCGTGTGGGCTGCAGTCGATGCATCGGCTGCAAAGAGCTCGCGCACAGACAGCAGCGCAGAGTTCTGTACGACCTTGCGCGGGTCGTTGCGGATCGCGTGCTCGAGCAGCTGGAGGTGGCTCAACAGGAGCTGCGTCGGGTAGCGCATGGCGAGAGCTGTCATTGCACGCAAGCACTCGACAGCAGCCTGGTCGTCTGCGAGGTCGTGGTAGACCACGCCGCAGTGGTTCCACGCCTATGGAGGCAGCGCAAGGCGAGTCAGCGAGCGAGAGAGAGAGTCACGTTAGCAGGAGCGTAGAGTAGACTCGTCATTGCCACGATCGCCACACACTAGCCACATACCGCCTCAGCGTCCTGTGGCGCGTGTGCTGCGAGCTCCAGCAGTGCGAGCACAGGCGTGTTCTTCTTCTCGATGGACTCGAGGATGCGCTTGAAGACTGCGTCCTGGAGCGTCGATGGCGCAAGCGCGAGCACTGCGCGCGTCGCTGCAATTGCAGCAGCACGCTCGTGTGCGTTCGCTGCGTCGAGACGAGAGACCAGTCTGCTCATGGCGACAGAGTAGAGCGGGCCAGACGCATACAGAGCGAGTATGAGTCAGAGTGAGCTCAGCAGTCTGCTGCCCAAGTCGACAGCGCAGCAAGAGCAAACACGAGCGTACTGAGCATGGACAGCAGCGTCGCGCTGGAGCAGCGTCGGCATTGTCTCGAGCACGCGGAGCGTGAGCGTCCGTGCGCTTGGCGTCGTCGCAGTCGTGAGCACAGCCAAGAGGTGCGCGATCAGCTGGAGCAGCCAAGCACGTCGCATTAGAGAGTGAGAGAGCAGCACGAGCGAGCGGTAGCCCGTCACGCTGGCGAGTCGAGAGCGGGTCTGCGGTACCTTGGACGGGTCGTTCACTTGTGCAACGTGCGCTGCCGATTGCTGGAACACTGCGACGATCGCGCTGCGCACTGCTTCGTTGGTACTAGCGAGCGAGCGAGTGTGAGAGAGAATGCGTGTGAGTAGGAGTCTACACTGCGTCGCTCCATTCAGCACAGACGCAGACGCATCCTCACACACGCACGTACTGGTTGACAAAGTGCTCCGCGAGCTTCGTGAAGACTGTGGCGAGAAAGTCGGGCCACGTGAACGACTCAGCAGTCATGAGGCGCGGATAGAACAGGAAGCACTCGACGAGCGAGCCTGCCGACGCGTCTGCGAGCGCATGGGCGTTCACACTTGGCGCTGCCGAGCTGCTTTGGCGGTGGTGGTGCTGCTGCTGCTGCGTCGCTGCTTTGACTTGCGCTTCGAGCTGCGCAAACTCGCGCAAGTGTAGATCTGTCGGGAGCGTATTCTCAATCCCGTCGCAGTCGCCGGTGAGGGGCGAGAGCGAGCGGCCGGCGCTGCGGCGGCGCGCACTGCCACCTGCGCGGTCGCTCTGGAACACGCGGAAGTGCGCGTACGGCGCGACAAAGGTGCTGTCGAGCATGTCGGCGATGTCGATGGCAGTGTTTGGCTCCGTTTGTATCGGCTGCGATAACAGCAGGGGTGCGCAGCAAGCGTCTGGTTCGATTCGTTCGAGCAGCGTGATATTTGTATTGAACGACGCGAAAATATGCTCTTCTGTTTTGGACGACTGCGAGGTTGTCCATTCAGGCGACCCATTTCCACCTGCGCGACATTTTACCTGCACATTTCTCACTGCAGCATTGTCAGCTGTATGTGCACAACGCAATCAGTGTCTGGAATGTCCCCTTCTGTTTTCTGCTCTTGTCGTCGTCGCCGTCGTCTGGCTGCACAAGCACAAGCCTCGAGACGGCAGAGTCAGTCAGCGCCGCCGAGTGAACCTTCACGAGCAGCACCTCGAGCACTTCGTCGGTCGCTCGATCGCGCGTGCTCGCACACGCACAGCCGCCGCAAGCAAGAGAGCACGCTGCTAGCACAGCGCTAGATGGCGCGGCCGTCGCACGCCGGGATGACGTGGGTGCCGCTGCGCGAGAACTACTTTGCCACGCCGCTGCTGTCGGCGAAAGAAAAGGCGTACCTCGTGCGCAAGTCGTGCGAAGCAGCGCAGGAGGTCGTCGAGCGCGCGCGCAGCACAGGCGGACCGGTTCAGTGGCGCCACGTCGAGAAGTTCCAAGATGTGCAGATCTACGCAGGGCAGCCGCGCGGGACGTACGGCAACTCGGCGCAGCCAGCCGACATTGTGAGCATGTGCGGCGTCACGAGCGTCGCGGGGAGCGTGAAGGAAGTCGCAGCGCTCTTTGACCTCTCGACGACGCGCGCAATGAAAGAGTTCTCGATGGAGAACCGCGAACTGTTCTTCGATGCGATCGTGCTCTACAACCTCAGTCCGCGCACGAAGGAGAAGCCGCTGCACCAAGTCACGGCCAAGTGGATCGCCGTGAAGAGCCCGCGGGGGCTCGAGGACCGGGACTTTTGCTACCTCGAGTGCCAAGACAAGTTCGTCGACTCGCACGGCCGCAAAGGCTGGGTCTTGTGTCTCCACTCGATCAAACTCCCTGGGTGCGACGACCTCACGCGCGAGTTTGGCTTTGTCCGCGGGAGCTTCTACCACTCGGGCATCATCGTCGTCGAGACCGACCGTCCAGGGTACGTCGACGTCATCCACATGCTCCAGATGAACTTTAAGAAGAACTCGCGCGTGTCGCCGAGCTTCATGCGCGACCGCGTCGCGTTTGTCGCCAAAGTCCGCACGATGATGCGCACCAAGCGCTTGAACGAGCAGCGGTACTTGAGCGACTTGGAGCTCGTGCCGAAGAAGTACCGGTCGCGCTGCACGGTCTGTCAAGACAGCTTCAGTCTCTTGCTCCTGCGGAAGATGAACTGCCGCAAGTGCGGCGAAGTCGTCTGCGGCGCCTGCAGCAAAGAGTTTGACGTGAAGAACGCCAAGTTCCTCGAGACCGTGAAGCTCCGGATCTGCATGCACTGCTTCCAGCTCGTGACAACGGCGCCCAAGTCGCAGATCCCGATGCTCGAGCAGTCGCGCGCGTCAACGGCGATGAGTCTCCTCGGGTACTACGAAGACGACCAGCGCGCGTCGTTCATGACACAAGTGCCGTCATCGGCCGCGGAGCTCGCAGAGACGACCGGGCAGCAGCGCCGGACCAAGATCTTCTTGCAGTCGCTCCAGCGTCCGCGCTCGTCCGCGCGCCGTGCAAATGGCGCGCCAGTGCCGCCGCCGCCGCCAATGACAACTGAGATGTACTACCAGACCCCGCCACAGGCGCGCGGGAGTCACCCTTTGCGTCCGTCGCAGCTCGGTGCGCACCCGAGTCACGGCAGTGTGCTCGACCACGCGCCGTACTCGCGTGAGACTGGAACGTATGCGCCAGCGCCGCAGTCTGCAGCGTCGATCTTTGATCGGCCGTACACTGGCGCCATGGCGCCATCGTCCGTGCCGCACGATTACGAGTACCACCAGCAGCAAGACGCGCGCTCGCGGTCCAACACGCGCGAGTTTGCAGCGCGTGGCGACCGAGTCTCAGCGCGCCAGCAGAACCAGAGCCACAATAGCGCGTACCAGTACCAGCAGCAAGCTGGGTCGTACGAGTACGGCTTGCCACCACCGCCAGTGGCGTACCCAGACAGTCTGCGTGGCTCGGAGAGCAAGCGGCGCGACTCGGAGAGCTCCGAGTCGTCCGCTGACTCAATCGACATTGACGCTGACGAAGGACAGCAGCCGCCACCGCCACCGCCTGCGAGTCCGTATGTGAACGCTGTTGGCGGCGACCGGAGCCGATCAAACAGCCGGTTGTCGACTGCTGCGATGCCTCCGCCTCCGCCTCCGCCGTACTACTCGGACGATCTGGCCAGGCAGTCACTGCTTCGCGGACGATCGCCATCGCACCCACTGCCGACGTACGCCGAGAGCGTCGGGAATCGTAGTCGATCGAACACGCACATGTCGACTGCTGCTCTGCCACCGCCGCCGCCGTACTCGGCAAGCGTCGGCGCGAGCGCTGCTGCTGATGACGACGACACTGACGGGTCCGTGCACTCGAGCGACGAAGGCGACTTTGACAAAAGCAAGGCGCTGACGTCGTCGACTGCTGCTGTTGTGAGCATGCCGCTCGCGAGCGACGACAGTGGGAGTGAGCATCCGGATGACGACAGCGACAAGGCACCAGCGACCCAGGAGGAGCAGCCGTCTGCTTCGACGCCTGCGCTCTTGCCGCCGTTCCGCAAGCTCGAGGAACTGTCGCTGCAGCAGAGCGCTGAGACACCAGGCGAACGGACGTCGGAAGCACCAGAGGGATACACCAGTGTCCGCGAGTCGGAGCACGCGTACGACTTGCGCGACTCGGAGCTCGGACTGAACACGACGATGTGCGACACAAGCTTCTTGGACTCGGACATGCGCCAGTTCCACGACCAGTCATGGTTCATCAAGAACGGCCAGCCGCCGCGCGAGAGTCGCAGAGATGATGACGATAGCGACAGCGACGACAGTGTGCGCAAGTCGACTCCTGCCGCACCACCGAGCTACGACGAGCTCCAGCAGGCGCTGCCACCGCCGCGTTTGTCTGAGAGCAGTCGCGCAAGCGAGCGCAGTAGTGTGTCCAAGCCGCGGAAGCTCCAAGTCGACACTGCATTTGCAGTCTCGCGTCCGCTTCTGTCTGTGAACAACCACGTGACGTCGCCGACGAACTCGTACGAAGGCATGCCGTCGCTGTACGCAAAGCCACGCGAGAAGAAGCCGAGTACGCATCAGTACCAGCAGTACAGTCGCAGTCTGCGTCCTGGGACGATTGCACTGAACCACATGGACAGCGACCCGGCACCGCCGAGCTACACGAGCTCCGTCTCGAGTCTCAGTAACGGTAGCTTTGTGAAAGACAAGGAGAGCCTTGGGCGGCAAGACTCGAACGCCTCGGCATCGTCGTCGACAGCGTCATCGACTGGCAAGAAGAGCGTGACGATCGCCGCGGACGTCAATGCGAGTGGCGACAACAGTCGCAGCAATGGGTCGCCGCAGTCGTTCTTTGGCGCACAGCCTGACGATGTCCCGCCGCAGTTCCAAGCGCCGCGTGCGATGCCAGCGTTCTCGCCTACGGCGACGTACGAAGTGCCGACGCGGAGCAAAGAAGAGACGCAGGAGCTGCTGCGCAAGATGAGCACGCCGTCGGTGCTTGCGAGCCCACCAACGAGCGATGGCGGCAAGAGTGAGCCAGAGCACGAGAGCAATGCTGCTGCTGCTGCTGATGCGCGAACGAGCGACGACGCGGACCGGGACTCGGGCTTTGGCAACTTTGACAACTTTGACGCCTCGATCATGCACAGCGGCAATGGCAATGGCAGCAGCACCAGTGCAACAGAGGCGGCAGTGCGTCGTCTCGACAGTGCGTTTAGCGACCATGACAATGGCGACGACGACGACGACGATGACGAGGAAGAAGAGGATGCGCTCTTGTCCGCGCGGTCGCTCTACAAGACGTTTGGGAACACGCGCAAGCTCACGAACCTCGTCGGCGGGAACGACGCGTTCCAGCGCACGTTCGCCAAGATCCAAGCGTCGTTCGACATGCTCTCGAGCGACGACGAGAGCGACAACGACACGGACGATGTGCCGCGAGTGCGTCGTCCGTGATCAAGTAAGTGCACAAGAGCGAGCGAGTACGGGTGCGAGGTAGTGGCGGCGCTGCAAGTCGTTGGGAAGTGTGAATGTGTAGCCACTCGTGTGTATGTGACGATGGATTGACACAGCAGCAGCAGTAGGTGTACGACAACGTGAACGAGTCGCCTCGACACGATCGAAGGGCCGAGGCGACTAGGTCACTCACTCACGACACGAGTCGGAGAGAGCGAGCGAGAGTGAGAGAGAGGGTAGCTATCAGTATTAGAAATGGAGTCCTACCAACCTACGTACGTCGTTGGTTGGCTGCATACGTGACGCCAGGACGACTCGAACTACTCGGTGGCGACGCGGATCGTCTTGGTCTCGCCGTTGCGCAGGATCAGGAGCTCGAGCGCGTCGCCTTTCTTCATGAGCGAGAGCTGGTACCGCAGCGCGCTGCCGTGGTCCCCACGCTCGAACTTCGTGCCACCAAAGCCAACGATGATGTCGCCGACTTCGACGCCGGCGCGAAAGCACGCCGAGCCGACAAACACGTCGACGACTTGCCCACCAGCGCCTTCGTACCCAGCAGGCGCTTGACCGCTGTGCTCGCGCACGGGCTCGAGTACGAGACCGATCGAGTTGCGTGGCGGCGGCGCAGCGTACGTCTCGGACTCTGGCGTTGCGCGCTGCCGCTGCCGCGCGACGAGGTCGGCAACGCACTTGACGACCCTGTCAGCGTACGCAGTCTCGGTGTCGCGCAGCGGAATAAGCACTGTCGACATCGAGCTCTTGGTCACGAGTGTCGGCATTGTAGGCGAGACCTGGACGTTCGTCGCCGTGCCAATCATGATGCTCACGCCGCGGTTCGTCTTCTGTGCACCCCAGAGACTCGTGAGCGGACACTTCCACGTAATGCGCGGTGGCGACGGTCCCATTGCGACGGCCGCTGCTGCTGCAAGCGAGCTAAAGTCGACATGGAGGAACTGATGCGACGTCGCAACGACTGCGCGACTCAGCGGGAGGAACACGTGCGCTTCGTAGTGCTCGTTCTGGAGCAAGCGCGTCGGGAGCTTGTGCAAGAGCTGCGAGATCATCGCTTCGTCGTTCGAGTAGACGCGCAAGCGCTTGTCGCTTGTGCGCACCATGCGCGGGAGGCGCACGCGCGTGTTGCGCGCCTTCTTGCCAAACACAGTCGCGGTCGCAGTGATGCCAGCAGTCGTGCGTGCAGCGAGGTCGAGGATCCCAGCTGTCGGTTTGACTGCGACGCCGATCAGACCTTTCCCAACACCTTCGACAAAGCCAGTGAGACCGTTGTTGTATGTACCCATTGCTGGTGCAGTGAGCACGCCGGAGACGCCGGCGAGGATGCCTTGACCGAGCTGCTTTGTGCCGTAGAGCAGCCCTGTCCCGAGGTGAGTTGGCACTTCCTGGCGATTGCGCGTGTTGCGCTCGTTGATGTACTTGCTGTCCATCGAGAGCGCTGCGATGCCAGACGAGAGCGTGCCGGTGAACTTGCTCGCAGCGTTGAACGTCCCGTAGACCGAGTTCTTGACGAGACTCGCCGTGCCGCGCGAGAGTCCGAGTACGAACTCCTGCGGCGACTTGACCATGCCTGCGACTGGTTGGTAGAAGAAGTCTTTCACGCCGGTGCCGAGGTTCGTCACGAGTCCGATCGGGTTCCCGAGGATGTCTGCTGCGCCAACGAGTGCGTAGATCTGGAGGATGCCCTGGAACGCATAGTGCTGCTGGACCGTCGAGACCATGAACGCCCGCGTCGTGAACGAGTGGTAGATGTGCAGCGCGTTCAAGTTGAGCGCTGCAGAGTCGATGTTCACGAGGTTCGACTTGAGGATCATGAAGACCACAGGCACGAGAAGCGTTGCTTGGTCGTCAAAGAACGTGGCTTTGCTCAGGTTGTTCTGCTGGAACGTGATGTGGATCTTCATCGGATGGAGCTGCAGCGTCTCAATGTACATGCGGCGCTCGATCGGTGGGATCTTTGCGATGCTCGCGTCTTCGGATGCAGAGACGCTACTGCTTGCACATTCAGAATCGAATGCCGCGGTCGCCGTCACACTCTGTCCACTGCGAGCCTCGCAGTCGTTTGTGACTGGTGGGTAGTGCCGCAGCACGACTTGCATGCAGTCTGTGACGAGCGCCGCGGCCGAGATGATAAGGAAGTCGTCGATCTGCAGGCGCGCGGGCTGGAGCATGGCCGAGAAGTACTTGATGTACTCGACGTCGTCGCCGTAGCTCAGACGAAAGATCGAGACGTGGAGAAACGTGTCGTCGTCAGTCTCGTCGTTCAGTGCGGCTTCACTTCCGTCGGCATTCGAGCGCTTGCGCTCTTGGAGCGTCGGCGGTGTCATCGGTCGCACCTTGTTCTTTGGCGAGTCCATGAAGCTGATCGTCGAGAGCGAGTTCGACGGCACGGGCGTAAAGATGACGGGGAACACGGCGTTTGCGAGCTGGTTGTCGAGCTGGAACGACCCGACCTTGAGCTCGCACTGGTCATGTTCGTTCACTGTCTTGGCGTACGCGAGCTCGAGGTTCTCCGCTGATAGCAGCAACACTTCCTCGGGCGTGCTGTTGAGCATCGAGACCAGGATATTCGGCAGCCGCACGTTCACGTTGAGCTCCGACACGAGCGTCGCAGCGAACTGGATCATCCCGCTGGTTGACGACGACAGGGACTCGGTGCGACCAGCCACTGGCGGCGCGTTTTGCTTGCCAGTGATCTTGTCGCGCGGGAGCTCCGTGTCATGTACATGCAGTGTCTTCGTGACGCCGTTGAGGTACCAGTGCAAGTACACTTGACTCGCTGCCTTTGTCTTTGTCGCTGGGATCTCCACGCGCTGCGCTTCGCCGGGCTGGTCGAGCAAGACTTTGCTGTGTGTCGACTCGGACGAGTACGCGATCACGAGCGTGCGCTCGAGCGACTGGAGGAAGTAGGCTTCGTCCCACCCGAAGCAGTTGCTCTCACCAGGCAGCAGCCGCTGCGTCACACCACGGCTGTACTCGCTCGCCGCTGCTGCGTGCTCCGAGAGGCCGCCGCTCAAGCCGTCAAAGCACTGCTTGAAGTGGATCGTCTCGCTGCTCGACGAGTTGATGATGCGATAGAGCGGAAACAGCGCCGTGTCCGCTCGTGAGCACGACGTAGACGCGCACTGAGGACTCGACGCGCATTTCGACGCGGATCACGTGCACTTGGTTCGTGTACTTGTTGCTCATCTTGAGCGCTGTCTCGCTCACTTCATGGAGTGACACTTTGCCACTCCAGCGCCAGCCAACAGCGACGCTGCTGTCGCTGCTGCCGCCACCTCCGTGGATCCGCAGGCGCACACACGAGTCGGACGGGATCGTTGTTCGCATGCACCAGTTGAACGACGTCGTTGCACTCGGTTGCAAGATCGCAGCGTCCGGATCTGCTACTGTTGCTGAAGGCGATGTTGGTGGTGATAGTGGCGATGTTCTCGGCGGTGAACCTGCTGCTTTGCCACTCGCTCCGTGCGCCAAACTCGCGGCGATGTCACATGCAGGGAGGCACTGGATCGCAAACGGCGTGCGATTGAGCACGAGGTACCGCTCTACGAACGTCACTTTGGTCGTGTACGAGTCCATCTGCTCGAGGATCGCGACGAAGTCGTACCAACGCTTCTTGCTCTCGTCAAAGACGCGAAGGGAACTGTTTGCGCCACCCATGGCTGTGTCGAGGCGGAACTGCTGGACACCAGACGGTGCAGCAGTGTTGCCTTCGAGCGTGACGGTGACAACGCTCGACTCGGAGCAGTAGAAATACTCCATCTCTTCTTGGACACTCGCGAACAAGCTGGTGTGGAACACTGCCGCTGGTGACCCGCCAGCGCCGCTTTGGCTCCGCTTGAACACTGTCGAGCGCGCGGTTGGACTTGCTGACGTCGTCGTGGCGCCGTTGAGCGCATTGAGCTTCGAGTGAATGAGCTCGAGCTGCGGCGAGCTGCAGCATGTAGCAGCAGCTTGCTTTGTCTTGCTCGAGCCTGGGAGACTGAAGAACGCCTTGGCGTGCGAGATCGTCGACTTGGCTTTTGCCCTCGGCGCAAAGAGCAGCGGCAGTGGCGTGTCGTTGTGGAGCACAAAGCGCGGCTGGATGATCACTTTGCGCATCGCATTGAGCTCCTGACTCGCGCCCACGAACGCGACTGTGAGCGTCGCCTGGCGCAAACGAAAGTCCGCCATCGTGCACAGCACGTCACCGGCACCAACAGTGTTGCTGGACAACGGAGGCGATGGTGTCGACGATGATCCAGCACTCGATGTCGATGAAGTAGCAGACGACGAGGCACTACTAGCGCTGGTTCCAGTGCGGGCACCGGCACTCGTGTTGGTGCTGCTGACACCAGCAGTTGTCGACTGCGGAAACGCCGTCGGCAAGAGGAAGAGCTTGCTCCAGCTAAAGCCTGTCATCGACACCGCACAGTACGTGCTGTCATGAAGCGACGACGCGAGGAACTGCATCGTGCTGCGCGGTGGGATCTTCTCGGACGCGACGAGGTGGAAGTACTCGCGGTCCTGCGTACCACCACTCGCACCAGCGCGCCGGACTTTCTTGAACACAAACACAACGACGTAGAGCGCGACGCCGCACTTGTTCTCGAACGTCAGCGGCGGCAGCACACGCATCTGCGAGTAGCGCAGACTACTGGCGTTCGACGCTGCAAACATGCGGTTGAACACGCGGAAGTAGCTCCCGTTCGCACGGCAGAGCTGGGTCACGTGCAGCGGCTGCGAGCCATCAAACATGCGCTGGCACTTGCAGTCGTAGTCGTCGAGGATGCGTGAGCACGCAGCAAAGTGCTCGGTGCAATCCTCTTTCTCGCTGATGAACAGCTCGTTGCTTCAGCGATGGCCCTTGGCATCGGGCGTCACCGAGGCAGTAGCACTACTGCTGCTTGAACTCTTGTGTGGCTTCACGAGAACGCGCACGGATGCAATCGCTTTGACGAGAGTGATTGGAATGCCGCAGGCATCGTGTGGCTCGATCGTACCGACCTCGATGACAGACTGTCCGTCTTCGGCGAGGATGCCGCAGTCCACTGCGACGTCCGTGTCGTTGAACACGCGCACCAAAGACGAGACTATGAGTGTGCGGTACCCAAACACCGACGAGATGTCAAAGAGTGCCAATAGCACTGCAGGCGGCTCAACTCCAGCTGGAGTGCCGAGACTCGTCGTCCTTGCTGCACCTGCTGATGCTCGAGACACTGCGTGTGTCGGTTTGTCCGTCTTGGTCTTTGGAAGCACCGAGTAGACATACTTGCCGGCGCTGTGAATGCGCACATCGGTCAGCGGATGCCAGTCGTCGTCACTGCCCCAGCTGAACGACACGGTCTGGTCGGTTGGGAGTGAGTGGAAGAGCGCAGCTGAGAGCTTCAGTGGCACTTTGTGGCGCGGCAACAAGAGCTCAGGCACGCGTTTCTGCCGCGGCGCGTACGAGTACCCACGCGACGTGTGCGCTGCAGCGCCGGTGTCACTCACCCAGTACGACAGCTCGATGCCGCAGTCGTTCGCAAGGTAGAAGCCGCACGAGATGACACTGGCAGATGACATGCGCACTGCAGGTGGATCGCTCATGAGCTTCTCCATCTCTTTCGTGATCACACAGAGCGAGTCCAAGAGACTCGGTGAGACGTTCACACTGAGCGCATGCACGCTGCTGCCACTGAGGTCGATCGAAGTCACGACTTTGCCGGCGTGGTCATTGAGCAGCGCGACGGCAAGTGTGAATGTCCAGGGCTCGACGATCGGCTCCCAGGACCCGAGCAAAGTGTTGAAGCCCCAGACGCTCATGCCTTCGTCATCTCGGAGCTCGCTGTCGCCATCTTCGGAGAAGTGCAGTGTGATCTCCACAACCGTAGACACCTCGTCAGGAGGCGCTGCTGCTATCGCGGTTGTATCGGCGCTGGTGGCAGTGTCTGCAGAGCTGGCGTGGACAGGAAACGATGACGCAAGTGCTTTTGGCGGGAGCTCGACGCGGACTTTGCACATGGCGCAGTACGTGTAGACGCGCGCGACGGGCGTGAAATACTCGCCGATCTCGCGCACAAGCGTCACGCTCGCGTCTTCGAGGATCATGTTTACAAAGACCTCGGTCTTGCGGCTTGTCAGTGCTGAATCTGCAACAGCTGCCGGCTCGCTCACTGCTTCAGCTGGTACTGCGTCGCTGGCGCAGTTGGTCTCAGCAGATGCGCTCATGATCGGACGTCGCGAGTCGCTCAAGTCAAACGTCCCGATCTGCGTGAGCATGAACAGATCAAACGTGCAGAGCACGGCGTGGAAGTGCGTGAGCGACAGAGAGACCTTCATCATGCCCTCGGCCGGCATTGTGTCGATCAAGTCCATGTCGATGGCAAAGTCGTCACACAGGACGCGGCGGTAGTCGCCATGTGTGAGCGAGAGTACATCGGCTGCGCTCGACGAGAAGCTCCGAGACGCCGTGGAGACGCGCTGTAGTGTGGTGTCATGAGTGAGCTCTTGGGCGACGTAGTTGGCGACGGCGCTGCTCGTATTGATGCGTCAGTGTTGCTCGTGTTCTCCTCGTGATGCTGCGGTGGCCACTGCGCTGCGATCTCGCACGACAGCTTCCACCCAAAGAGCTGTACGTGCTGGAGACTCGCGTCTGCGTTGCTGTACCGAACCACAAAGCAGCCTGAGAGGATCAGGAAGAGCGCATGGCGCTCATCACCTGTTTCTTGTTGGTGCTGAGCTCCCAACGACGTGAACCTCGCTGTCGTTGGGGCTCCTCCAGTCGGTGTTGCGTACTCTGCAAGCATGCAGTGCACAGCGCCAGTCGTGACGGACACGTTCACAGGATGCCCAGGAGGCGGTGCGTAGTGCGGCAACTTGATCGAGTGGAACAGGAACGGCTCGATGCGTGAGGCAAAGTGCACGATCGACGGCGTGAGCGCACAGGTCTCGACGTGTACGCGGATCTCTTGCGGCGGCAGCGGTACACTCGCGTCGATCGGAGGCTCGTGCTGATCGATTGTAATGTCAATACACTGCTCCATGCCGCCAGCTGCAGCACTCTGCGGCAAGTACAGCTCGGCACACGGCGTGAGCACTCGCTCAGCGTCTCCAGCTGTTACTGCGGTAGGCGTTGCTGTCTGTCCATGTGCAGGTGCACGCTCAGAGTCGTCAGCGCCATCATCTGTACTTGGCACACTGAGCGGCATGTCGACGTTCCAGAGCGATGCGTTCGTTGCAGCGACGCGATACTGCGCGCTCGGACGAGTAGCCGCTTATGAGCACACGAACATCGCTCAGACGCACAAGCGCGAGCGCTCGCTCGTCAGTACCGCGCGCACGCTTGGTCTTGTACTCATCGAGCGTGTTGGACGCCAGCAGACTCAAGTTCACATCGCCAATGAGCACTTGGACATCCAGCGCCATGTACTCGTCGTCAACCGCGGCAGTGTGTGATCGAGCGCGCGGCGCGAGTTCACACTCGGCAAAGTTCTCACTGAGGATGCAGCCAAAGAGCGCGAGCTGCTGCTGGTCGAGCGCCAAGTCGATTGCAGGTCGCTGTTGCTGCTGTTGGGTCTCGACCTTTGGTGTGCACTTCTGCTTTGTGTCTTTGCCACTTGCGTCGCTTGCGACTGGCACTTTGCTGCTGCGATCGTGCGCACTTGTCCAGTCCGCTGGCTTGTGGAGCGACACCTTGACAAACCCGCAGAGCTTCTCCATCTCGCGCGCAACGTCGTCCATGTCTTTGAACCCTCTTGCTTTACATGATGTTGCACGCTCAGCGGCTTCGCGTTTGCGCCGCCGCTGCTTTGCCTTCTCGCTCTCGACAATCGGCAGTGCGACGTACTCGACAAAGACTGCCTTGTGCGCAAACACGCGCGTCTTGGACGCAGCAAGCGCGCGCTCGAGTGCCAAGCGCGCAGTCTTAGCGTCCGAGACTGCGATCGATTCGTCGACTGAAGCGACTGCGTCTGTGTGCGGTCGGAGTTCGGTTGCGAGCATGCACGTCGAGATGTGGACGTCGTCGACCTGGATCTGCAACTGCTCCATCCGCGGACACTCGGGGTGCTGCCGTGACGTGATCGTCACGCGCTGAACGTCCATCTCAATGCGCTCGGGCTTGCGCTGACGCGTGAGTGGGTTCCCAATCGCTCCGCGCGGAAGTAGCACCTTGACGCGCGAGAGCTCGGCGTCGACCTTGGTGCGCTGGTCGAGCAGCACGACACCTAGTGGCTGTGTCTGGACACTCACCCAGTTGAAGAAGCTGACGAGCTGGTGCTGCAAGTAGTCGGCAAAGACCTCAAAATGCGCGTTCACGTAGTTGAGCTCGATGCCCGAGCCGTGGATGTGGACGTACGTTGCCGCGCGCGTGCGGTGCGCAAGAACACCGTAGCCAGCGCTTTCGATTGTGACTGTGAGTGGCTCGTTCACACTCAGCAGCTCACAGGCGTCGTCTTCATACGTAGTTGCATCATCTAGCGGTGTCGCTGTCGCTGCGGCATGCTCACTAGCCTTCACGAGTCGAGACGACTCGAGCTTTGCGCCGTTCTTCGCATGGAGTTTCACGACGAGGTGCGGCGTCCGGAGCGTCGAGATGTCGCCAAAGAGGTGGCGACCGTGGAGCGTGAGCGCAAAGCTGCGCGAGTGCGTCGACTGCGGGCGGCAGTAGATGTACCAGCGCTCAATGTGCAGGTCGAGACCAAAGAGCCCGACAGCGTCGTCGACCCGAAAAGTAGCAGCGGTGTCACTGCTACCACTGGTGCTGCTAGTACTTTCAGTCGACTGGTGCTCGGCGGCGTCTCTGCTCGATGAACGGCTCGACGAGCGACTCGATGCTGCGCTGCGACGACTCCCCACAGTCAAGCTATCGAGCAAGTACGAGCGGAAGAGCGCGACGAGGAGGTCGTGGTCCCAGTACAATACGACTTGCTGTGCGCGGATCTTGGCTTTGAACGGATCGGTGCTCACAAGCACGAAGCTCGCCTTGGGACCGACTTCGAGCAACTTGCTTGTCGGTGCGCCAGTTGCTGGATCGTAGACTGGATCAGGCTCCCGCACATCATCGCCTTTGCTGTCGTGTTGACGCTTGTTCGTCTCAGTGTGCGTCTCGCTCGATGGTGCTCGCGCACTTGCTTCGTTCACAGAGGCAAGCGCCTCGGCTGTGCTCACTTTCCTCGCCTTCTTGCCGTCTTTCGAGACTGCCCGCTCGCGCTTCGAGACTGTAAGTGCGCGGATGTCGACTGCAGTTGCTTGCGCTGTCGACGAGAACTTGGCTTCGACGTTCACCTGTCGAATGTCGAGCACCAAGTCGATCGCGAGCTCATTGCTCTTGCCGCTGCTTGCGTGACTCTCGTCGAGAGGGACAGAGCCGCTCGAGTCGCTTGGACTATCAGCGTGTCGATTTGCACTCTGCGCGTCGCCATCTTCGCCCTCCAAGACGATCAAGATCTGCGGGATCGTGATGCACAGCCCAAACCGCTCGTCGTTGCTATCGAACTCGTGCACGATGAACGAGTTTGTGCTTCGGTGCAGCTTTGTCTTGGCAACGGTGCCCTCTTCGGTCTGGCCATCTGAAGCGAGCGTGTGAGGCTCGAGCTGGTCGTCGCTTGCATCAACTGCTGCTGTCGAGTCGCCATCAAGTGTGGCGTTTCCCCAAGACGCAGACGCCTGGACCACTTGCCGGTACTGCGCGCTCGAGAGCGTAAAGTAGATCGGCGGCGCCGTACACCTCATCGACCACCGCGGCGCACGGTTCACTTCGACGAATTTCTCGCCGAGGAACACGAGCCGCGTCTTCTTCAAGATCGTCGAGTACTTGCGCTTTGTGAGGTCAAAGTCGCTCTGCCGCGCGAGCCGCTGCTGCGGCGCCCCTGTCTTTCGAACGTCTTTGAGTCCGTCTTGGTGGCGCAGCAGCTTGGTGCCACCACCTCCATCGCTTGGCGCAATGCCTGCACCTGGATGATCGCTATCATTCACACCATCGTAGAAGAGTATCGTGACGCCGTCGAGTGAGAAGACGAACGTGTCGAGGAGGTTCCCGCTCTTGAAGTCAAGGCTGAGCAAGCGCGCTTGGAGGATCGGCGACGTGTCGGTCGTGAGCACGAGGACGTCGACCTCTGGGAGCTGGATGCTGCACTCGACCACGCGCGTTGGCTGTGCTGACGGCAGCGTTGATGATGTCACGCTGCTGCTGCTAGCTGTGCGCGCTAGTGATGATGATGGCGGTGGTGCTGGCGGCGCACTGGCACCGGCAAAGACGGCGTTGTTGAGCCACTCGGACGAGTACGCGAGCGCGTCCTCTGCGTTCTCTTTCAGTGCAGGCGACACGTCGACTTGCGCGACAAAGTACGTCTGGAGCTTCGCAGCGACCGAGAGGTTGTGCACGTGCCGGAACGGCTCGAGCGCACACGTGAGTGCAAACTTGGACTCAGCCGACTCGATCTGGAGCGCGAGAAAGTGCTTGGACACTCGCGCGCTTGCCTCCGTTGCAGCTGGCGTCTTGGATCCTGTAGCCGTGTTCTCTGACCCAGCTGCAGCTGCGAGCGAGTAGAACAGCGGCTGTGCGAGGCGCTCGCCCGAGGCGCTCACGACTTGGCTAAAGTCGAGCATGTGGATCGACGTGATGCTCGACGAGATTGAGCTCGAGCTCGTGCGCTGGAAGATCGCAAAGACAAACTGCTGCAGCTCGAACTGGAGGAACTCGCGCGTGGAGGCAGTCGTTGAGGCGCTGTCGTAGATCGAGTGCTCGACGAGCGAGAGACGGATGCTCGCGATTGCGATGTCGACGGCAAACCGAATCGTCTGCGAGCTCTTGCTCGCCAGCGCTTTGGCAGCAAGCGCCTTGGACGACGCGTGCATCTGTTCGCTGATCGTGCTGTAGAGCGCGAGCTTCTCAAGCGTGTCAAGCGCGCGCAGCCCTGCTGGTGCATCAGCCGACTCGCTCGCGCTATTGCTCCCGCTGCTGTGTGTCCGCGCGTGCCAGCGGGCTTTCCAGTTCGAGAGCTTCTTCGTCGAGTCGTGTCGCGTCTCTTCGAGCTCGAGCTCTTGGGCGGCGCAGAGGCGGAAGAACACGATCGAGTCGACGTCGAGGATGTCTTCGAGCTCGTTGAGACGGCAGCGCTCAGCGACAACGCTCTCGACAGCAAGCTTCTTTGCCGCGGCGCGAAGCATGCGTTTGTGCAAGCGAACGTACTCGTGCTGACACCGCCAGAGCGTTGCAAAGAGCTTCCAGTCACATGGCGGCTTACCACTACTGCCTGGCCGCACGAGCATGCTTGTTGCACCAGTGTTACCTGGCAAGACGCTCGCGACGCGCCGAGACGGGAGCGAGTACATGACTTGGGCGCCAAAGAACGCGTACTGCCACCACACCTTTGCGTGGCGTTTCACAGGCACGCGCGGTCGATGGCGGCGACAGTGGATGCGCCTGAGGTACAGCTCGTGCGTCGAGACAAAGTTGATGACGCTGATGAGGTCGTTGCACTGATCCGGCGTCACCGATGCGTTGATCGAGCCAATGTCCGCGACGAACTGGAGCTTCGGGATCGAGAACGCCGTCGTCTCGTCGTGGTTCATTGTCATCTTGACGCTCGTGTGGAACGGGTGGATGATGTACGACGACGCCAGCGGTGCCTGCCGGCGCACAGAGACAAGGTCACTCACGCTTGACGTGTCGTCGCAGTACAGCCCTGCGCGCACGACCTCGAGGATCTTGTGCACAAACGGCGTGTGCGACTGCGCGCGGTCGATGAACGTCACGTGGCCGTTTGCGTTCGTCGTGTTGACGGTGATCGCGTCGATCGTGAGTCCGAGCGCGAGCGGGTTCTTCGTCAAGAGCTGCGACGTGTCTTCGTACCGGATGTGGATGTTGGCAAACTCGAACGAGACGTTGTCCATGATGTTGTGCAGGATCTTTTCGCGGTAGCCCCAGGACGCGGTCGTGTCGCCGCTAGCGTTTTCGTTCGCAGCAGCAGTGCCTTCTGCTGCCCCGGCTCCAGCAGCACCACTGCCCGAGACGCTCTCATTCTTGTTCTTCTCGAGCAGCTCACGCACACGCACTTCTTGCTGCTTGGCCCAGCGCATACGAAGTGCGTACGAGTCTTCTTCATTGTCACCCGTTCGGTGTTGCTGCTGCTGCTGGCGCTGCAGCTCCTCTTCGTGTGCAGGCACAACGAGCAGGTACAGATCTTCGATGCGGATCGTCACGGCTTCTTTCGTCAAGCGCTTCCACGGCACTTTGAGCGACAGACGACCGAGCGTGCCGGCTTTGACTGTCAGCGGGAGCTGGAACTTGTCGAGCGACGACGTCTTGAGCTGCAGCTCGCGGAACTCGACTTTGCCGCCAAAGAGCGCGACCTTCATCTTCTCGGCATCGAGTCCGACGACCCACTCGGAGACGTACTCGACCAAGATCGACTCGACGAGCTTCTCAAACATGGCGACACTGGCGGCGACAAGGGAAGTGTGTGTGTGAACGAACGCAGCTACCACGTGCTGCTTGTGATGCTGGTGTCGCGTGCAACTGTCAACGCGACCTGCGCAGTGCGTGGCCGCGCGTGCTACGCCCGCCAGCCGACGTCGTCTGGCGCTGCGACAGACCTGGCGCTCTTCGCGACAGCACCAGCGACGATGCAATGCTCACGCTCGTGACTCTTCGCGTCCCGCTCAAAACGAATCGATGCAGAGCATACACAACTCAAGATGCAAATACGATTGTAGCACACACACACAAACCCTATTGCAACACAACCAACGCAATGCAGAAGCGCCGCACGAAGCGCAAGAACGAGCAGAAGCGCGAGAAGCGCCGAGCGCTCGCAGCCGTGCGCGCAGCGATTCACCAAAGCGTGCGTGGATCTACTTCTTTGTCTATCTGTGCGCGTGTTTCCATGCGAGAAGCAATGCTCATGCACTCGTGGTCGTTCGTGTGCGTGGGCGGCTGCAGGAGGAGGCGCAGTGGACACCCGAAGCCGAAGAGCGCGAGCTCATGCAGAATGAAGAAGAGCGACAGCGCGTACACGACACGTGGCAGCGCGCAGTCGAGCGCGCGGACGCCGCGTTCCAGCGGCAACAGCGGATCTTGGCTGAGCGTCAGCGACTGATCCTTGCGATCCGCCAGGCGAATGCTGCAGTCTCCTCGTGATGATGATCCGACAAAGATCGATCGACCTCATAGCGTTTGTGTGCATCCAACGTTCTTTGACAACGGCATCGACAGTCTTGTACGCACAGTGAGCTCTTGGACGAATCGCTTGCACTCAAGCCGAGCAAGAGACGCTGTCGCGGCGTCACGCAACACAATATGGTGACAAGAGGAGAACACCAGAGATGGCAGCGAGTGTCGAATGCCTGTAGTGGAATGAGCCACGCTTGATGTACAAGGTACGCGGCGCCCATGATCGCGTCGCTGTCGGACGTGAAGATGTTGGCAATGTCACCAGTGGACTTTTGCTTGCGCGCGTCGGCGCTCAGCGCGAGCGTCTTGGCAAA
>JAASFT010000038.1:0-63900 GCA_023333885.1 Globisporangium parvum
CAGAAGTAGCAGCAGCGCCTCAGTCGGATCTCGAGGCGCGCATCGAGCGCCTCAACAGCGCGCTCCTAACCACTGTCGAGCAGCTGCAGCTCAGCGGCGCGGCGCCTCATGCGCAGCTCGTGCGCTCGTTCACGCAGCGCGAGCGCCTCAAGCGGCAGATGGCGCAGTCGAAAGAGACGATCGCGCTCATTGAGCAGCTCACAGCGATCGACCGGCAGCTGAGCGCCATCGACGGCTTCTTGGACGAGGCGCAGTTCGTGAAAGCGGCGCGCGCCGTGCAGGACGCGCAGCGCCTGGTAACTGCGCTCATTGAGCGAGGCACGACTGTGGACAGCAGTCACGACAGCGGGTCGAGTCCCGCGAGCATCTGCAAGACGATGGCGCTGCAAGTCCTGAAGAAGCAGACGCAGCTCACGCGCGAGCTCAAGCAGATCTACGCGACAGCCGTGCTCTGGAAGGACGGCGCGCTCAAGGTCTCGCGCGCGAGTAGCGCGTCGCCCTCAAGCCGCGAGGACCTGCTGCGCGAGTTCTGGGACGCGAGTGCGGTCATGGGCGTGCTCGACGGCAAACTGACGGAGCTGGCCAAGGCGCTGGCGCAGCACCTCGTCAAACCTGCGCTGCACACGGCGAACGCGTCGCCTTCGATCTCGCGCGACGCAACAAGCGCAGTGCTCAAGCTCGTGCGCGACAGTGGCAGCGGCGACACGAAGACGAGCGAAGTCGCGCAGGTGGAGCAGAAGTGCAGTAACGTCGTGAGCATCCTCTACTTTGTCCACGCCGAGGTGCTGCTGAGCGACACGGCGCTCATGGCACGCCTCGGCGAGTGCCTCTGGAAGATCCCTGGGAACCTCGAAGCACAGCTCATGCGCTTGCTCCAGGAGAAGATCCCGCAGGACGCAACGGCGCTCGGCTCGTATCGCGAAGCGCTTGTGATTGGCGTACGTCCTTGGTGTTGTGTAGACATCGCTGAGCGCCTGGGAGAGTGGCGCGTGCGTCTTGAGTATGAGGACTAATGACAGACGCTGGCTGCCTCCTGATCACCTGTCGTGCAGGTGCGAGAGCTCGAAGACAAACTCCTGGCGATCGGCTTTGCTGCGTGCGCCAACAGCCAGCTCCGAGGCTTTGTCCAGCAGCTGCACGAGTGAGTCTTCGCTCGCATGGCTGTGTGCATCTAGTTGGCTAGCTCCCTCACTGTCGATACCTCTGTCTGTCTGTCTGATGTGGACACAGACTCTACGCCACGAAGCGGCGGCAGACGATCTTGAGCCAAGGACGCGACCTCATGCGTCGCGGCTACAACGACTCGGTCAAGATCACAGGATCGACCGAGCGGTGCAACTTGGACGCCTCCGTGGGCTCGAGCAAGAAGAGCAAAGCCGGCGCAGCGAATGGCGCAGTCGGCGTCGCGACGCTCAGCGGCGGTGACGATGCTGAAGGCGGTGCGTTCCAGGTGCCCAACTACCGCGTCTCGGCCAGTGCGCACGACGTCGTGGAGCTCGCGCACCAGACGCTGCTCGAGGCGTGTGCCGCGGAGCCCACGTGCGCGCGGCTGCTGTTCCAGACGAGCCGGGACCTGCTCTTCCTCTTCCGCGCCGTCGTGTCGACGCTGTACGCGAGCGACATTGCGAACGATGCGCGCGCGTGCATGCTGTTCCACAACGACTGCCTCTACGTCGCGTACCACATGCTCACGATCGGTCACCAGTACAAGCCTCGGCTGCCAGAGCCCCTGAGCCGCACCGCGACGATGATCGACATGGTCCCGGCGTTTCGAGAAGCAGGCGAGAAGGCGCTCGTGACGTTCGCGAGAGCACAGGCCGAGGAGCTCGCGGCTGGCATCGCAGCACTACCGGTGCGTCGCGTGAAGCTCTTGGACGATGATGGCTCGGGTGATCGGCTGCCCACACTGCGTCGTTGATGTATCGATGGATGCGAGTGCAGGCGTTCAGCGACATCGACTCAGACGCAGCGATGAGCCGCGTCGAGGACTTTGTCAAGAGCGCGCTCTACCGCCTCACTCGCACGAGTGCGTCCTGGCGCGAAGGGCTCCCTGCCGCCGTCTACCGCAAGACCACAGGGATGCTCGTGCTTCCACTCGCTCGAGGCTTTGTCGAGCGCATCGTTGCTGCGCCAGTACGTCGTCGTCACGCTCGCTCTCTCTCTCTGTTTGCATGTGCGTGGTGCACGAGCTGACTGTCTGTGACTGGCGCTCTGATGTCCTTGCGGTGCCTCTTGCAGAAGCTCTCTGCGAATGCTGGCGCTCAGCTGCACCACTTGGCGCTGCTCCTGCTCGAGGTACAACGCGTGGTGGATGCGTGCGACTGGGACGCTTGCACGCCACTGCCCTCCACTGCCCTCCACTGACGTGGCTGCTCGTGTGCGAAACGCAGTGCGAGCGTCTCTTTGACTCGCCAGGACAAGCGGACAAGCACGTCCCGAGCCTCGCGAAGCTGCGGAAGCTCGCGACGCTCTTGGTACGACCGACTCGCTTCGAGTGGACGATGCGATGCTGCCTCTGGTGTCTTGAGGCGCTCACACGCGTGGGACGACGTCTCTGCTCCTGCTGCTGCCGATGCGTCTGGCAGACTGAGCCGCTTGCGACTGTCCGCGACCAGTTCCACGCCGGCAACTTGGCAGTGCTCTCGCCACGCGAGCTCGCGCAGGTCGTGAGGTGCGGACGTTCGCTCTGGCCGCAGCTCACTCATCCTATCCCCTCACTCACTCACTCACTCACTCACTCGCTCGCCCACTCGCTTATCCAGAGCGCTGCATCGCGACTCGCAGGAGAAGCGCGCGTTCCTCCAGCTCCTGCAGTGAGAGCGCGAGCGATCGAGTCTGTTTGGGTGCGAGTCGGAGCGCCATCCACCTGCCTCGCGCCACGAGCTTTGCCATCAGTACGCCCACCAAACCAGCGTCTGGCTACGGATGCGTACGTCCAAGTGTCTACGTATATCGGCTGTCTATCACTCACTCTGCGCGTCCGCTTGGCTATCAGATCCACTTCTTGTGGCGAAAGTAGTACTGCAGGCCGGCGGCGATGAGGAGCACGAGGAGCCAGAACATGGCGTAGCCGTAGCGCTCGTGGAGCTCCGGCATGTTGTCAAAGTTCATACCGTAGACGCCAGTGAGGAACTGCGCTGGGAGGAACACAGTCGTGACGATCGTGAGCGAGTAGATCACTTGGTTCATCTGGTTCGCCTTGGCGTCGCGGTAGTCCTCGGTCAAGAGGCGGCACATCTGGAGCTGGAGCTCAATGTCGTCGAGCACCTGGACGACGTGGTCGTGCACGTCGCGCACGTACGCAGTCACGGCGTCGTCGAAGTCGCGGCTCTCGATCAAGTTCTTGAGCACTTCGCGCGCAGGCTTGAGCAAGCGCGGGAGGCGGAAGAGCTCGTTCTTGAGGAAGCGCAAGCGACTGATGTCAAAGTGGCGCTTGCACTGCTCGAGCTCGTCTTCGAGCTCCATGAGACTCTCCGTGATCGAGTCAATGACGTTCGTGACTTGGTCGACGATCACGTCCAAGACCGCGTAGACGAGGAACTTGGCGTCGTTGTGCCGGAGCTTCGAGTACGGGATGTTCAGGCGCCGGTTCAGCTCCTGCCACGTGTTGCTCAGGTCACCGTCTTTCACCGTGATGACCGTGTTGTCGCCGACAATGAAGATCGCGACGTGCTCGATCCAGAGCTTGAACGGGTCGTCCGACGCGTCGCAGTCCGCGTCTGCACTAGTGCCTTTGCGGAACGACCCGGCGCCACTGCTGTTCGCGTCGAGCTTGAGCAAGTTCGTGACCGAGCGCGTGCGCGTGCGCTTCTTCGGCGCTGGGAACGCTTTGTCCTGCAGCACCTCCATGCGCAGGACCGGGAAGACGAGGAAGAGGTGGCCCTCGTACCGGTCGAACTTGGGGCGCTCGTGCATCTCGAGCGTGTCTTCGATCGCGAGTGGGTGGAGGCGGTACTTGATCGCGAGGCGCTTGAGGTTGAGACTGTCACGCCCGTTCATGTTGATCCAGCGCACGGAGACCCACGGCGGCCGCTTGCACGTGAAGTACGCCGACTGCTCGTGCTGCTTGACGGCGAACTGCTGCAAGCGCGTGCTCGAGAAGTCCGAGACGGTCATCGTCGCGGAGACGTACCCGTGCGGGACCATGCGCCGCACGGTGCTGTCGTCGAACAGGTGCACGAGCTTGAGCTTGTGCACTGCGGCGTCAAACTGCGCGAACGACACGCGCTGCTGGCCGTCGCGGTCGATGCTCGCGACGAGCTTGAGGAACGCCGCGTCGTCTTTGCACTGGATGCCCATGCCTTCGAGCGCCACGCGGAAGCCGCTGTACGAGAGGTAGTCACGCTCTAGCGCGCAGGCACGACCACTCAGTCGAGGGCGCACACGTGATGCGCATGAGAAGGCAGGCAGACAGACAGGTGCACGGACGTACCATCGGGCTGCGCTTCGTCGTACGCAGTGCGCAGACGCGACTTGGTCACGTCAAAGTACGGGTCGAGGATCGAGAGCTCGTCATCACAGACCGGCGTTGGGCTGTGGAACGTGCTGTAGCCGCCGTGCTGGTGCACCGCCTTTGGGCTGTAGATGAACGAGACCTTGTCGACGCTCAGCTGGAACTCGGTCGTCTGGTTCCCGCGCGACGACGCCGTCCCGAACGAGTGCGACTGCGTCGACGACGCGGATGAGTAGAACATCGGCGAGTGCGCTGCGTCCGTGTCGCTCTTGGGCGACGCTGGCAAGTGCACGAGCGGCGTCTCCTCGTCCACGCGGTAAAAGTCCATCGCTGCGAGCGCTGCTGCTGCTGCGTACGATCTCCTTGCGCTTCCTGCGGCGCTTCTGGTCGCTTGATCTTGAATGGCTCCGTTTCGCCATCGAAATCGCCTCGAAGGCGAATTCCACATACAAAACGACAGTGTAAATGCCAAGATTCGTCGACAAATGCCGAATGTCTATCGAAAGTATCGAGATCAACTTGAAATTGATTTGTGCTAGCGATGACTTGGCAAAGCATGTGGTGCACACAATATCCTCAGCGTGCTAATCTTAGCGTGACTGGATGGTTGTATGTTAACCGCTTTCCTACAAACATCAAGACAATGCTAAATAAACTTGAAGTCACACTTGATGCGCATCAAGCCACTGCAACTCGCAAGACATTGTGCGACGACCCGCGCCGTGGACGTGGACGCCCAACACAGGACGATGGAGGTAGCTGGAGTGCGTGCGAGGCGCTCTTTCAGCGGCTCGACCGCGTCGACGCTCTTTCAGCGGCTCGACCGCGTCGACGCTCTTCCATGGCGTCGACCTCGCGACGCAGCCGTTCCTGACGAAGCGCGGGCGGAAGATCAACCACTTTGTCAAGCGCATCTTTGTGATCCTCGACGGTTTGTTCAGCTCGCTAACTCTTCGCCGCGCGCTCGATCGCTTGCTCTCACAGACGTGCACTGGTGTTGCTGATATGGCACACATACACAGGCTATCTGTTCTACTTCCAGAGCGCAGCAGCGACGGAGCCATGCGGTGTCATTCCACTGGACAACTCCGAATTCTTCGTCCACGCGTACGCCTCAACAGCGGAGCTCTCGAACTTTTGCTTTGAGCTGCGCACGCCAGCGCGACCGTGGGGTGCGTACCGCTGCTGCTGTCTTCAAGCTGCGCGTAGCGATGTGTGACCTCAGTGCACGCTCTCGCGATTGCTCTGTACTCCAGGCAGCATCATCTTGCACTTTCACAAAGCTGCAGCGTCCAAGGTGCGCGAGATCGAGCAGGTCCTCGAAGGCGCCGGTGCGCGGCATCGCCACGAGCAGTTCTTCGATCCAAGTGACAGCAGCAGTAGCAGAGCGGGATCAGCGCTGCTGCCGAAAGCCAAGACCCGACCGTCGCGACTCGTTACGCTCAGTGGACTGAGCAGCAAGACGCTCTGGCCGAGGCGCGTGAGCACTAGCGCAGCCCTATCTGCTGAAGAAACAGCAGCGCTATCCGACTCGACACCACCTCACAATGGAGACGCCAGCGCAAGACGTCACAGCTTCCTCGACCGCCGCTCAATGTCCGGAACGAGTAGTTCGCGCGACGACGCAGACGCCAAGAGCTTCATCTGCCGGACGACGAGTGGAGGTCGCCAGGGTCTCTTGCGCGTCCAGTGCAGCGCTGGCGTTGATGTTCGACACCGAGGCGATGGTAACAGCGGCATTGATGCGGACCATGCGACTGACGACGACGACGGAGATGCTGAGAAGTACCAGCTCCTTGCCGACAGCAGCGGGAGCGACCCTGCTTCTGCTGCTTCTCCGTTCGCTGCAGCGAGAGCGCTGCGCGCAGTGACGAGCGCCGCGCACGCGCGCACACTCATCCCGTTCCGCCGTCGATCTGCTACCGCGCTCGCGACCGGCAGTGGTGGACTCAATCTCGAGCTCTTGGACAGTGACATCGTTGCCGAATACGAACTCGCAGTCGAGCTCTGCCACGAGCTCTGCGTCAAGGGCTTTGTTGAGAACTCGGGGCGGAAGCTCTTCCACTTCATCGCGCCGTTCTGGTCGTGGGAGCGACAGAGTCGCGGTCGCACTCCTGGCGATCGTCCCAGCGGCACCAAGTTCACTGTCACCATCGGCGGCGCGAATGGCTCGCGGATACGCTTCGCAACATCGATCGAGTCGTCAGGCTCCCGTGTCCAGTACGACACCGCGCCGATTCATCTCGTGCACAAGCGCTCGGAGGCGTCGTCACTCTCGGAGCAACTCGCGATCACTGCACCTTCAAGCGCATTCGATGCATCGGCGCTGGTGCCACGGGGGCAGCAAGTGCGCGCTGTGTCGTTCCCCTTGGTGCTTCAGCAGCAGCACCTTCAGCAGCAACGAGCGTCGCAGTTCCTCGCGCTTTGCGCAGGAGTGGCGGAGAACAAAGGCAAGCCTGGGTCGCCCACACCCTCTGCGTACCACACAGTGGCACTTCGTCCTCCGTCTCCGCACAAGATCCCACACGGCTCCGTGTTCCCGTCTGCGCAGCCTCCTCGTCCAGCTCTTGGAGCGCTTGCGGGTGGGGCCAACACCAGAGGACTGGAGCTCTGGTCCAAGCAGCCACAGATTCCGCCTCCGACGCCGATCCGTGTCGGCCCGCTGCCACTGCTGAACCCGCGGCCGCCCAAGTGCTTCCCACCGCTCGTATCGCCACCCTGTCCACTGCAGCGTCCTGCTGTGCTCGAGGCTGGCATCGCGCCACGCACGTCGCCCTGCCTTCCGCTTGCACCAGCACCAAACGACCAGGTCTGCTTTGCGCTCGCAGCAGTCTCGCCTATGAAGACGCCAAAGATGATACCACTGAGCGGAGACAGTCAGGTATGTGGACCTGTGCTCGCTGCGCCACCGCGTCAGCTCGCAAGCGCGTCGTCTCGGAGCGCTGCAGCTCCTCCGCCACCAGTGTTGTTCAAGGCACCAACTACGGCTACAAGCGGCAAGAGCGCAACGCTGCCGTTGCCTCCTGCACGGCGCTCAGCAGACCATGCTACAGCGACAACCCCCACTACCGCTGCTCCATCGGCTCCTGCGCCGCAGCAGCCGCAGGCAAAGGACATCAAGATGGTGCAAGCGATCAGCCTCGCCGAGAGCTACAGCGGTGGGTACCTCCTCAAGCAGTACGAGCCGCTCAAGATGATCGGCTGCGGCGGCTTTGGGCACGTCATGGTCGCGAAGCACAAGCGCACGGGGCAGCTCGTGGCGATCAAGACGCTGAGCAAGAAAGCGATCGCGACGCAGAACCAGATCCAGCACTCGCTCTCGGAGAAAGCTGTGCTCACGATGTGTCGGAACCACCCGTTCATCATCCAGATCCACGCGTCGTTCCAGACGATCGACCACTTGCACATGGTGCTCGACTACTGCCCTGGCGGCGAGCTCTTCTTCCACCTCTCGCAGCTCGGGCGCTTCCCTGAGCACCAAGCAGCGTTCTACGCAGCCGAGGTCTTCCTCGCGCTCGAGCACTTGCACCGGAACAACATCATCTACCGCGACCTCAAGCCCGAGAACGTCTTACTGGACAAGCAAGGGCACGTGCGGCTCGCGGACTTTGGGCTCTCGAAGCTCGGCGTCGACGACTGGACGCTCGCAATGACGTTCTGCGGCTCGATCGAGTACCTTGCACCGGAAGTCCTAGCGCTCGGCGAGAAGCTCGCACCTGCGCAGCACCAGCAGGCGTCTGGGAGCTCACCACGCCGCGGGTACGGCAAAGCTGCCGACTTTTGGGCACTGGGGTGCCTGCTCTTCGAGCTGCTCACGGGCGAGCCGCCGTTCTACAGCGGGAACAACCGCCCGAAGCTCTACGCGCGCATCATGACCGGGACGCTCGTGTTCCCGCCGTACGTCTCGCCGGACGCCGTTGCGCTCATCACGGCGCTGTTGACAGTCGACCCAGGCGAGCGCCTCGGGTCGCGCAAGAAAGGGCACGACGCCGTGAAGGAGCACGCGTTCTTTGTCAAGTACGTCGACTGGAGCCAACTCCTGAGTCGGAACGTGCGCGCGCCGCTGCAGCCGCGCGCCGATGCGTTTGCGAACTTTGACAAGCAGTTCACGTCGATGCCAGTCGCGGCCGTAGACAAGATGACGCAGTTCCCGAGCAAGATCCCGGTCGACTACCAGCTCTTTGAGAACTACAACTGGGAGCCCAAGCAGCAGTCGTAGGAGCTTCGTCGACTGAGAGAGAGAGAGAGAGTGACGCTAGCCGTCGGATACGAAACGAAAGCAACGGGCGACTCGCATTCGACGCTTTCGTCTCCTTCGTCTCGCTCGCTCGCTCGCCTTCTGTCAGCTCCCGCGAGCGCACGGTTGGCACCGCGCGCCACTGCGCCGACTTACTTCCAGAGCTTGTTGATCGACATGTTCTGCTCCGAGTCCTTCTTCATGACCTTGGACACCGCCATCTCAAAGTCCTCTTGCGTCACGTGGATCCGGCGCTCGCGGAGCGCAAACATCCCGGCTTCCGTGCACACGGCCTTGCACTCGGCGCCAGACGACGTCGGCATCTTCTCGGCGATGACCTTGAGGTTGATGCCGCGGAGCAAGTTCATGCGGCGCGAGTGAATGCGCATGATGTCAATGCGCGACTGCAGCGGCAGGACACAGAGCGAGCGAGAGTGAGAGGGTCAGTCAGTCCGTCCGTCCGTCTGTCCGTCCGTCGTGGGTCCAAGGCACCACCAAGACGCGGGGACGCACCGCTTCCGTCGGGTTCGGGAACTCGATCTTGCGGTCGATGCGACCAGGACGCAGGAGCGCCGCGTCGAGGATGTCGATGCGGTTCGTCGCCATGATGACCTTGATGTTCTGCGCCGGCTCGAAGCCGTCAAGCTGGTTCAGCAGCTCGAGCATCGTGCGCTGGACCTCCGAGTCGCCGCCACCCTCCATGCGCGAGCTCCCGATCGAGTCGATCTCGTCCATGAAGATGATCGACGGCGACGCCTCGCGCGCCATCACGAACAGCTCGCGGACCATGCGCGAGCCTTCGCCAATGTACTTTTGCACAAGCTCGGCGCCCGAGACGCGGATGAACGTGCAGTCCGTGTGGTGCGCGACCGCGCGCGCAAGGAGCGTCTTGCCCGTGCCAGGCGGGCCGTAGAGCAGCACGCCCTTGGGCTGCGCGACACCGAGCGCGTCAAAGAGCTCCGGGTGCTTGATCGGGAGCTCGATGACCTCTTTGATCTCGCGGATCTGCTTGTCGAGGCCGCCGATCATGTCGTACGTCGAGTCCGGGACCTTCTCGACCTTCATGAGGCTCACGAGCGGGTCCACCTTTGTCGGGAGGATCTTGTGGAGCACGTAGCTGTCGTTCCGGAGCGCCACGCGCGTGTTCGGCGTGCACTTGGTGATGTCGATCGCCTTGTCCACGTCCACGACGTACTTCCCCTCGGGGTTCACCTTCACGAGCACCTTCGACTTGCCCATCTGCTTCACGACTTCGCCGACGTACGACCCGGGCTCCTGCAGCAGCTGCAGCTCTTCGCGCAGCAGACGCACTGGCGCACACAGGAGAGCGCGTTCGTTCAGAGGTAAGAGAGCCTCGCGCTGCAGCGACATGGAGACGCAGAGGTACAACAGGTCGATCGTACAAACACACCTTTGGAGTTGAGCTCATTGCGCTGCGCCTGGAGACGGCGGAGGTTCTGCGTCTTGTCGCGCACCGTGAGCTCGAGGTGCTCGATCTTCTGCTGGTAGTAGCTCGTGAGCCCCGCGCTCTGCGCTGCGCTCGTAGTCGCCGCTGCTGCTGCAGTCGCGGTCATCGTCGCTGCTGCCGTCATCGCGTCGGCTGCTCCTGCTGCTGCTCGTGCAATCGATGTCTTCGTTCAGTTCTCCGGGATCTTTTGTGGGGAGGTGACGTCCGCGGAAGCCGATGACCGAGATACTTCAATTGACTGCGCAAGTTGGTGACCGGGTTAGAGCGAGACTTGTGAGGCTAACAATAGTTTTTCCTCTTCAGCATACACAGGTTAAGTGATAAACGGGAAATCCGCTGGAAAGGGTTCTGCTCTACTTGAGCATGTTGCAACATGGCGAATGGCGCACTCGCAGCACGCACTATCATACCAAGTGCTCGACGTGCTCCCGCGCGTGGCAATGCGTGAGCATAGGCGCTTGTCTGCTTGGTTCGAGCGTTCAAACAAGAGTGCCCGACCGCAAACAAGACTGAAGTCACGCAACGCAGCGACCGAACTCTTTCCTACCTCGATGTGGTTGAGAATGCCGATCTGGGTGTGGTAACCCCATCAGTCTCGCTCGGGGCGTCTCACAGATGTGTCGCTGAGCTCCTCAACACGACGCTCTGGTGCTGGTTCATCATGAAGGACGAGACCGTACTCGGTCTGCACGAGTTTGAGCTGAGAGCTTGACCCAGCGCCTTCGACTTGCCCAAGACATGGCTCCACCTGCATGCCAATACAGTCCAATTTGTATGGTCAAACTGTATTGATAGGATACATTTGTTGCATGAAAGCGAGCAAATAAACGTGATAGCGCTTTCTCACGATTTACTAAGCAACTGTAGAATCATTGTTTCACGTGACAAGCACCAGTGACGCCAAGAGCTGCACACGACGACTGCGACTGCGGCTGCAAGAGCGAGACGATGCCGACGATCCCGCGCTTCCACGTCACGCAGGACGCTGCGTGGGTCTTCGTGCACGTGCACGTGCCGTACGTGCGCGTGTCCGAGATGGAGTTCTACGTCGACGGCACGCACTTTACGTTCTACTGCAAGCCGTACTTGCTCAAGCTCCAGTTCCCACACGAAGTCGTCGACGACGAGCTCGCAAAAGCAGTCTACGACCCGAACAAGGTCTGTACGCGCCACCACTTCGTCATCTCTATCAGTCACTCACTCACGCGCGCTCCTGTGCACTGGACGCGCAGGACCACGGCACGATCGTCGTGCACCTGTTCAAGAAGGAGCCTGGGCAGCACTTTGACGACCTCGACATGCTCACGAAGCTGCTGCAGCCGAAGGGGCCGAAGATCGATGTCACACTGCAGCAGCGCAAGCCGTACGTCCCTCTCTCCTCTCGCACGCGCGGTTTAGCGCATCAAAGGGCCTGCACTCACTCGCTCAAGCTGCTCTCCCCTGTGCATCTGTGCGTCCTGCAGCGCTGCGCCACTGATCGAAGTGCTCGAGTCGCGAGAGACTGAGGCTGCAAACGACGGCGGCCGCGCGTCCGAGCCACTGCGCACGAGCGCTCCTGCAACTGGCGCAACGAGCGCGTCGCTGCTCGACCTCGAAGCGCGCATGACAGCGGACGACGCCGCAGCGACCGGGGAAAGCGTCCGGATCACGAACCTCGCGCCGTCCTACGGCTTCAACAACGCGTACTCGGACTTCTTCCGCGTCTGGCACGGCGAAGTGTCGGAGATCCTGTCGCTCCCAGACCCAGAGCACACGCCCGCGCCGCAGCGCCGCGTGCTCCGCGAAGCTGCCGAGGACGCGCAGTTTGACGTCGAGCGCTACTGTCTCGACTTTCTCAACAAAGACGACGACCCGTACTACCAGCTCGCGATCGAGTACGAGCCGTTCTGGCGCCAGTACGCCGTCGTGTCGCCAGCGCCAGCCCTAGCGCCAGCGCCAGCGCCAGTCAAGACGCGTCCGCTGATCGCGGAAGTCGCCCCACCTCCAGCGACCTCGCCAAGCTCGTCCGAGTCCCAGATCTCCGAGTCGCTGCGTATCTTGACGCTCGACAGCGACGCTGCGTCGCCAGTGCCGCCGGCGCCATCGCCGCCGACTGACGTGTTCTCAGACGCCGACCGCGAGCTGCTGCTGCGTCTGCCGCACAAAGAGTTCCTCATTGCGCGCGAGCAGGAGCCTGCGCTCTTTAGCGGCCTCGTCGACATCCTCATTGGCTTTGTGTACGACCACGTGACGACGCAGGGCGACAGCGGCATTGAGTCGACGTGGACTGCGAGCATCGTGAGTCCGACGCTCGCGTGGCTCGACTCGACTGGCGACCTCGCAGCGGTCGTGCGCTCGGGCGTGCGCCGCATCCTCGCGTTCCCGTTCCTGCGGCAGTACGACTTGGCGATGCACGTGCTGCGCGAGACCGTCGCGATCCTCGTGCGCGGCAAGCGCGTCGTGCTCCGCGCGCTCCTTGCGCTCTACCGCGTCGTGGAGACGTCCGAGACGCAGTACCTCCTCAATGCGCTCTACGTCCAGGACTACTGCGTCTGGATCCAGTCCGTCGACGACGCGACGCTCGTGCAGCTCGGTGCGCGTCTCGCAGGCCACGTCAACGCGTTCACGAAAGCTGCGACGGGCTGGGCGCTCGACGACATGGAGCAGCGTCTGCTGGAAGCAGGCGAAGAGGAGGAGGAGGCGAGCAGCGAGGACGCGTCCAGTGCGAGCGATGACGACGATGTCTGACGCGCTAGGAATAGAACCGAGAGCTAAGAATAGACGGCGCCGCTTCAGGGGAAGCGCGTGATTGACGGCCACTGCGTTGACACACGAGGCATGACGCCACACGCGCCGCACAGGAGCATGGACGGCGACGACGTGCGTGCAGCAGTCGGCGCCGCCGGCGCAGATGCGTCCTGGAAGCTCAAGCTCCCGTTCCTATGTGCGCGGCTTGGCAACGTCGGCGTGCAGATCGACGCGTACCGCACGAGGCACGTGTTCCACCGACCGCGCTGTGGCAAGTTCACGGACCACTTCCTCGGCATCCCGTTCGAGAGCTCGTCGATGGAGAACTACGCGCGCGTGCTCGAGCGCACGAGCAAGCGCGCGCGGATCGTCGAGGACCGACTCGCAAAGCTCCGTGTGCGCGAGCAGGCGGTCCGAGACGACACGGAGCGACGCCAGCACCGCCGTCACGAGCGCGAAGCAGCGCGGCAGCGCAAGCTCTGGCTTCACCACCAGTCGATGAAGAAGCGCGAGCAGCGGCAGCTCGAAGTCGCCGCAGCGTCGGTGATTCAGCGCTATGTGCGCGGCATGTTCGCACGCCGCGAGCGCAACGCTCGCTTGACGCTTCAGAGGCGCGAGTGTGCTGCACGGACGCTCCAGCGGTCGTCCAAGAGCTTCCTCGTGCGCAAGCAGCGCGCGCGACGAGCGCTTGAGCAGCAAAAAGAGCGACAAATGGCAGCGGCGACGGTGCTGCAGCGCCAGACGCGCAAGCGCCTCGCTCTCGCTCGACACCACAAGCTCCAGGCGCTGGAGTCACCTCGTCGCACGCCAGTTGGCGACCGCAGTGCATCTAGCGACGCGCTTGCTGCGGCGGCAGTGGCGTTGCCAGCGTCGTCTCTCACGCGATCTCCGTCGCCAGAGCTCGGCCGACACATCAGTTTGGATCTGCTGTTCTCGGATGACGAAGATGAGGGCGACGGGGATGATGCCAGCACTGAGACATCGTCATCGCCACTGCTGCTGGTCGTACCATCCCCACCTGCTACAGTCGGTCTGAAGGAGCCACACAGCGCACAGAGGTCGCCTACGCAGCCATGTCATCGACCAAAGCGACCAGTGTCGATCAAGCGCGTTGGTGGTGGGTTCCGAGCGACGTCGTTCACGCCAACGAAACCCATTGGACCGACGCGCGCGCATCCTGAGCACCAGCAGCAGCGCCGCGCGCAGCCACCACAGCGACGATTTGTCGTGCCTGCAAAGTGGCCACCAGAGAGTCCACTGGCGCTCCCGACGCGCCGCCCGAGCGTACCGTCGTCGCCAAGCACAGTCAGTAGTAGCAGCAGCAGGTATCAAGGTGTTGCAGGCGACGAGAACGCACGAAAGCGCCGAAGTAGCGCAGGCGAAGCGCTGCTTGGCAGTGCGCGCGTACCGACGAGACCTGATCGTTGCGCGACGCCACTGGCAATCGCCGCAGCAGCTGCCGACGCTGCGAGCCGCCGCACCAGCAGCAGCAGCAGCGAGCGTCATGACGAGAATGAGCTCGTGCTCGGAGCGCTGCTCGAGGCGTATTCAACGTGCTCACACGTCGCAGACAGCGACTGAATCGAGCTGAATGATTGGCGCTGCATTTGGTCCGCTCTCGCTACTAAATGCAAGTTCTAGTGCTCCAGTGAAGAATCGGATAGTGACAAAATCCAGGGCATTGGGGTCGCTCTGCGCCAGTGAGCATCGCCTCGACTGGTGGTGGCGTCGCAGCACACCGTTTCGGCTCATTCGATCGATCGCTCGCGCGCGAGAGACCTCCTGCGCCGCCGCCTGCCGCGACGACCATGCTCCAGCTCTTTGCGCCTTCGCAGGAATACTTCGCGGCCGTGTCCGAGGACAACCGCCTCAAAGTCTGGGACGTGGTGCGTCATCCATTCTGCTGCAATGAGCGCGTCGGCGGCTGCTCCTGCTCCTGCTTGGGTGTCGATGGCGATGATCACGTACCCGTGCACTGACACTCTCTCTCTCTCGCTCGCTCATTCCCACCCTGCCACTAGAGCTCGGGTGTGCTGCAGCATGACTTGAAAGAGCGCGATCACTTGAGCTACAAGTACACGTCGATTGCGTGGACACTGAGCTCGCCGCTGCTCAAGAAGAGCGCCAAGCGCGCCAAGGCGTCGTCGTCCGCCTCTGTGCTCGGGCTCATTGCTCTCGGCACGAGCGCAGGTGTCGTCGTTGTGTGGGACTTGCAAAAGGGCGAGGTCGTGCAGACGCTCTCGAGCGAGCAGGACAAGGACGCACACGGCGCGGCCGTGAATGACGTGGCGTTCAACGCGCAGGGCAACCTGCTCTACTCGTGCTCGAGCGAGAAGTACGTGCTTGAGTGGAACGTCAAGGAGGGCTCCGTGGCGCGCAAGTTCCGCGCCGAAGGCGCGCACCAGCTCGCGGTGTCTGCGAACGACGAAGTGCTCGCAGTCGGTGGCACGGCGATCCGGACGTTCGACCTCGCGTCCGGCAAGAAGGCGCGCAAGCTCGTCGCTGGCCTCTCGTCGACTGTCAACCAGCTCGCGTTCTCCAAGTGCTCGCGCTTCCTCTTCTCGTCGACTGTCGGCGGCCGGTTCGTGAACATGTACGACCTGAACGAGACGGCGAGCGACGAGCCAGCGGTGAACTTCTCGATGCCGAGCGCGCCGACGGCGCTCTTTGCACGCGCCGAGGCGAGCAAGAGCGCGAAGAAGAAGACGACCGACGTGCTGCTCGCGGCGGTTGCGAGCTCCGGTTCGCTCTTTGTCTGGACGCAGACGTACAAGAGCGGCAGCAAGTCGACGAAGCCAGTCGCGCCAGACGCGACGTCTGTTGTCACTGGCGACGACAGCAGCAGCAGCACGGCGTCCGCAGGTGTCCTCGCAGTCGAAGCGACCGTTGACGTCGCGAACGAGCTGCTCGTGGTGCGTGGCTCGGCGCTCAAGCCGGTGTTTGAGCGCGTGTCGCTCGTGGACGAGCAGAGCCAGCGCAAGGACGCGCTCGTGTTCGCGCCGATCAGCGAGCACTTGCTCATCGAGGACGCGGCGTCGCGCAGCAAGAAGCAAAAGGTCGCGGACGCAGCAGCCGCGAAGGAGCAGACGCGCGTGCCGACGCTCGCAGAGCGCAGTGGACTCGCCAAGGGTCTCGACGTCACGGACGCCACGACGGCCGCGGGCTTTGACGACCTCGCTGCGAACGGCGACGACAACGACCTCACGCTCGCCGAGCGTGTCGAAGCGTTGCGCGAGCGCGTCGAGAGCGACTTGGCGGCGGAGCTCGTGCGCGGCGACGCGTCGGACTTGGCGGCGCAGGGCGAGAAGCCGGACGCGTCGTCGCTCTCGAGCGTGCTCGAGCAGGCGCTGCAGTCGAAAGACAACGCCATGCTCGAGTACTGCCTCCGCACGCGCGACGGCAAGACGATTAGCAACACGATCAAGCGCGTGTCGTCCGTGAAAGTGCTCGAGCTCCTGGAGATCCTCGTGATGAAGTTCGAGAAGAGCCCGGGCCGCTGCGCACGCCTGTGTCCGTGGATCCGCTCGATCCTGCTTCACCACACGGCGTACTTGATGACGCAGCCGGACTTGGTCCAGAACCTCTCGGCGCTCTACCAGATCTTGGAGAACCGCTTGAAGGTGCACGACCAGCTCCAGAAGCTCGCAGGTCGGCTGAGTCTCGTCATCGGCCAGATCCACGAAGCTGCGGCCGACGGCGACGACAGCGGCGACGCACCGACGGCCAAGATCGTCTACCGCGAAGGTAGGTCGCAGTCGCGCCTTTGACTGATGGCGAGTTGCAACTTTAGTTTAGCAACTCACGCGATTGCTATGGTACCATGTGCTGCAGGCGACGACGACGACGCAGAGGACGACGACGATGCGGAGAACGACGACGACGACGACGAGGACGACGACGAGGAGGAAGAAGACGACGACGAAGTGGACGAGGACGATGACGACGACGACGAATAAGCCGCTCGAGTCCTTGCAGCGAGCGCACGACCCACGCTATGTATTTGCCAGTAATAGAGACCGTTACCTCCATCGTTAGCACCTCCATCGTTAGCACCTCCATCGTTAGCAACTCGCTCGTACTGCTCGACGAGACAGACTGCTGTCGAGCCACAGCACCGCAGCATGAGCGGCAGCACGCCGACGTCGCCCACGCGCTGTCGACCGCTCCACCTCGATCGCGAGCGCCTCCGCAGTGTCCTCAATGCCGCACAGTTTGCCGACGTGCTCTACCACGAAGCCATAGTGGCTGCGACACCCACTGCGCCGCGGAGCTTCCAGCTCCTGGCGCTCGCAGTCGACTGCATCTACCTCTTCCCACTCGCCAGCGCGCACACGTCGCCACCGACGCGCATTCCGCTCAAGCGCGTCGTCGCAGTCGACGTAGCGTCGCCGACACTGTCAGGACAGCGCGGACTCATGCTCGAGCCGTCGAGTCTGCTCTTCCACATCGTCGCGCGCGAGAAGCTACCGCCAAGTGCCAAGTCACCAAAGGCAAAAGCACCAGCGCAGGCGTCCGAGGCGCTCGTGACGCTCGAGTACTTTGTGAGCACGTTCGAGCCCGACTCGCGCGTGTTCTTCTACGTCTCGCAGGCGTTCGAGACGTACTTCCAGGTGCGTTCGCGCGAGTCCAAGAGTCTTCGGGTCCTAGTGCTTTGGGAGAGAGGTGCTAGGCACTGACACACAAGCCACTCTTGCCCGCAGAACGCAGTGCTTCGGCCACCAGACGCGGCAGCGCTGGTAGCGACAGAGCCGGATGCAAGCGAACTCGTCGAGCTGCTCGATGGATTCATTGGTGACCTTGTCGCGGCGCCTACGCGTCTCGAGAAGAGCTCGCTGCTCCATGAGCTCGCGATCGCTGGCACACGCAACCGCTCGCTGCAGCAGCTCGTCTTTGCCAACCGCACGGTCTTCGCCTCTGGCGACACGGGACTTGCCGCGTTCCTAGTGCGCGAAGTCCTCACGTTGCTCAGGGCACCTAGAGACCGTGGTCGCGACGGTGGTGGCACTAGCAGCAGTCGCCTCTGCTGCACACTCGATGCCGATACGCTCGAGTACGTCGCGAGTCTGCTGCTCGTGCTCGGACGCATGTGCTCTGGCGCGCAGTTGCTGTCCGAGCGCCTCCACTTCTTCCTCGAGGCACCAGTTGAGGACCTCGTCATCGCGCTCACGCACCGCGTGCGTCGCAAGCGCAGTAGTCATCGCAACTGCGAGGACGAAGGCGACGATAGCGTGTGTACAGCACGTCTGCTCGTTGACGACGTCCTTGATGCACAAATCGCACTGCTCCTGGAGCTCGAAGCGCTGCAGCAGGAGGCGAATGTCGTCGACCGCGGCCATCACTTGAGCCGTCGAGCGAGCCACCATGTTCCGCAGCTCGTCCTGCAGTCGCCGACGTTCGCAGAGTGGATGTGCAAGCTCTTCAAGCGCATCTGCCAGAGCGTCGCGCGTGCGCCAACAGAAGTCCCGCGCATGCGCATAGGCTCATACTGGTCGCTCGCGCTCTGGCGCAGCGTCAAGCTCTTTGACATGCTCTGGCGCGCACCGAGTGCTGCAACAGATGTGCTTACTCTGCTGCTCGCAACGCGCATCGACTACCTCAAGTACGCCCTCGTGCTCGCTTGTCCTGGAGCGCAAGCGCGCACACTGTCCTCACACATGTGCGCTTCGTGCTTGCTTGCACAGTCTGTACTTGCGCGACCGACGGTCGCTCGACGCTCTGCGCAGTAGCTCCGCGTCCCACGTACTCGAGAGCAGCACGCGTCTCCAGCGCTTCCTCGACGCGGCGCTCGAGCCATCGTGAGTGCGTACGTGACACTGGCGGACCGAGAGCGATGGAGTCGAACACGGGGAGAGTCCACACACGACCGCTTGCTAGACAGATTGGCAGACCCACTCAACTCAGCTCCCTCCCTCTCGCTCTCCTTCGCTTGCCTGCTGCCGAACAATCGCGCTAGACTGGCGGCTCCTCGGCGAGCAGCAGCACGCGCGCGAGCACTTCGCTCAAGTGCGGACTCTGCTGCTGGAGCTGCCCGATGGTCTGCTTCACTGCTTCGAGCGCATGCTGCGCTTTGTCGAGCTCGTCGCGCGCTTTCGTGTCGTCCTGCGGCGCACCGCTGCTCGGCGTCTTGCGCAAGCTCTCGAAGCGCTTGACGAGCCGGAGCTTGCGCGCTTCAGCGTCGATGTACCGCTGCTTGTCGTAGAGCGCGTTGTTGATGCTCTTCTGGAGACTCGCACTGCGCTCTCCGTCGACTTTGAGCTCCGCGGCAGCTTTCTCGAGCTGGAACGCGACGTCTTCGGCGCTCACGAGCTTCTGCTTGATCGTTCGGTCGAGCTTCACGGTGCCCCTCTCGGTCTTCCGGACGTTGTTCTGGAGCGTCGAGACTTTGGTCGTGAGCGACGCGTACGTGAGCTCCGAGTCCTTCTTGCTCCGGCCGCGCATGGCAATGAGGTCGCGCTTGTGGATCGCTTGCTCCATGTCCTGGAGCATCTGCTCCTGACTGCGCTGGAGCGCTTCGAGGCGCAAGCGCATGCGGTGGATCTCTTTCTCCATCGACTTGGCTTCGGCTTGTCCGACCTCCGGGTCCAGCGCTGCTTGCGTCTCCTTCTCGAGCTGGATCTTCTTCTCCCAGAGCATGATCTGTCGCTCGACCCCGACGATGCGGTCGAGCAAGTCCTGCTTCTCGCGCTTGAGCGTCCCGGCGCGCTGCTCCATCGCAATGGCGTCGGCTTCGAGGTCCTTGAGCTCGCGCTTGAACTCCATCTCGAGGCCGTGGTTCATGTTCAGGAGCTCGTCGTGGCGACTCGCGTTGCGCGCAATGAGGTCGTTGAGCTTGACCGTGTCGCTGTGCATGCCTGCGATGCTCGCACGGAGCTCCTTGATGTCTTTCTTCATGCCGTCGAGGTCGCACTGGAGCCGCAGCTGCTTCTGCTCCAGGACGCTCGTCTTGCTCTTGAGCTCCTGGTTCGTCTCGCCAATGTCCTGCGCCTCGGCGCTCAAGTGCACGAGCGCAGTCTGCGTCGCGAGCCACGCCTTCTGCTTGTCCAAGTTCTGCGTCCGGACCGCGGCAGTCTCCTTGAGCAAGTTCTTGATCATCGCCTCGAGCGGCCCAGTGTTCTCGTCCTCGAGCTTGCCCACGAGCTGCTCGTACTTCTTGTTGAGGCGGTCCAGACGCAGCATCTTCTTCTCGATCTCGTCGTTCCGCTGCCGGATCTCGAGCTCGAGCTTCTCGACCTGCACGTCTTCGTGCTTGAGCTCGCGCACGAGCTTGTCCTGCGTCTCGTCGAGCTGCGCGACGTGCGCCTGGACGTTCAAGATGTCGACGCTCACGCGTGCGAGCTCGTTCTTGAGACTCGCGAGCGCGATCTCCTTGTCGTGCACGACGCCCTGGAGCCGCTGCGTCTCCTTCGTGAGGTTGTGCGCCGCTTTGTGGACCGTCGTCTGCGCGCTCTTCTGCGTACTGATCTCGTCTTCAAGCGCGTGGCGCTCGCGCTGCGTCGTCTCGAGGTGCTGCTGCACCTGTGCAGTCTCGAGGTCGAGCTTCTTGCTCTCGCCGCCGACTTTGATCGTCTGCGTCTCGGTCTGCCGCAGCGACTTGGTGAGCATGTCGTAGCGCTCCGCCAAGCGGTCGTGCTCTTGCCGCAGCGCCGCGATCTGGTCTTCGACGAAGCGGATCTCAGCGTTGAAGCGCTCGATCGTCCCAACGAGCGTCTCGTGCAGCGCCTGCGCGCGATCGATCGACTGCTTATAGCCGCGGATCTCGGACGCGACGACCATGTCGTCTTCGGTCGCAGTCGAGATCGCGGTCTGCGTGGCCTGGAGTGCTTGGTCGCGCTGCTGCATGCCAATGAGCGAGCTCTTCCACTGCTGCAGCAGCTGCTTCTTCTCGAACGCGATCGCCTCCATCTGCGCCGTTGCTTCGCGGAGCGTCTCGTCCGCGGCCGCAGTCTCGAGCTTCTGCGACTTGTGCTGCGCGATCGTCATTGCGATCTTGTCCTGCAAGCTCTTGATCTGCTCGTTCAAGCTGTCGATGTACAGGTCCTGCTTCACTTTGTCCTTCTCCATTGTCGTCATGGTCTCCTCGGCTTTCTGCGCCGCGCGCTGCGTGCGTGCGATCTCGTTCTTCATCTCGTCGTTGTACTTCTCGACCTGTCGGAGCGTCGCGCTGAGTGCGTCGAGCTCGGTCTGCGTCTTGTACAAGTGGCTCCGGTTCTTCTGCGTCTGGAGCTTCTTCTGGTTCAAGTTCTCTTTCCAGTCGTCGAGCTGGTCCTCGGACGCAAACCGCGCGTCGTGCGTCGCATTGAGCTTCCGATGTGACGCCTCGAGCGCCATCTGCAGTTGCGCGAGTTGCTGCTGCACGCCGTAGAGTGACACGCCAATGTCTTCGCGCGACTGCCTCACACGCCGGAGCTCCTCCTCTTTCTCGCGCAGCTCGAGCGTAATGCGCTCGTCATTGCCCACGAGCTGGTCAAAGAGCACTTTCTGGATGCGCTGCATGCGCGCGTGGCGACCCATGTCGACGATCGTCTGCGTTGGATCGCCTTCCTCCTCTTCGTCGTCGTCCTCGTCGTCGTCGTCGTCGTCCTCTTCATTGCCAGCAGCATTGTCATTGCCATCTTCGTTGCCAACCTGGTCACTTGCGGCAGGACCGAGGCGCTTCCTGCTGCCGTCAAGCACGCTTGTCGCCGCCGATTGCTGCAGCGGCATGGCTAGCGACGTGTGTGCGCGAACGTGCGCTAGCGACTCGAGCTGTTGTGTGTGTGTTGAGTCGAGCGAGCCAATTGCTCGAAAGGTCACAGCCGCTCGACTTGGCGAATGTATGTGAAAGCTGGACGTTGGCTCCAGCAGCTTTCACATACTTTGCGCAAGTCACGAGTCGCGAGACGTTTCGCGTTTCAAAGATAGCGGGCAGTTGATGTGCACACACGTCACAGATTGATTGTGATCCATCGAAACGCGAGCGCTTGACCCACAAGCCTGCACGAGCGCTCCGTGCACGCACGCTCTGTTCTACGGTCCGCACGCGGCATGGCCATGCTCGACATCCAGTCTTTGACGACGCGGCACAACACCATCGCAACTTGGTCTCGCCAGCATACGACCAGAGCTCGAGGCTTGGCTTGTGGACTTCGCCAGTGCATCGAGCAGATACGCTGTCGCTCACTCGCTCAAGTCATCACAAGTCGAGTGTGAGCTGCGCGTTCGAGCAGACGGAGCTGCGCCGTCAGCCCCAATGACTCACAGCTCCAGCATCCGAATCTGTCGCTTGTACGAGAGCGAGCGAGTCGGAAGCGAGCGTCCTCCTCTTCTTCCTCCTCCTCCGACTCTCTCGACCGATCGATCGATCGATCGCCGTCGTCTGGTTTGGTCCGCCCGGAGCATTAGCGAGAGTGAGTAACGCGACGCGCTTCAAGCTCGCGAATGCACGACAGCGGCGGGCGGTCCCACCTCGTGAGGTCGTTTAGCGCATGAAGGAGAGACAACGACATCGAAGACGAAGAGCGAGTGAGACTCGGTGGGAGGCTTTGCGAAAGGATGTGTGCGTGTGTGTGGGCTTGGTGCCTTTGGCGCCGTTGTGCGTGTGAGGTCGTGCGAAGCAGCCTGCGCTGGATAGGAGCGGCGAGGACGATGGGCGGATTGCAATGAGCGAACTGGCAGTATGTCGTCGCGGACGCGCGTGGACGATGACCGCCGCCATGGCAATCGCGTGGAAGAGCTTCACGCATATGCGGCAGCCGACACTTGCAGCGGGCAGGAGCGCTGTCTCGAATCAGGACGAGACGAACTGCCTCGACACACTAAAACCCATGTCCACCTCGCTGGTTTCTTTCGACACGCAATTGTAGACATTGATTCTGGCGAAGCGCTGAAATGATTTTCGAGAACGGGCCACTCGCGTTCACTATGGCGCACATTCACACGAGTTCGGCAATCGCGCGCAGTCTGTCCCCCACCTCACCTGCATCGCGATCCCTCTCTCTGTGAGCTGTGTGCGTGTGTGAGTGAGTGGCGACGGCAGACACCAGCGACGCACTGCGCTCGACGTCCGCTCAGTCGCTTGCTTCTGCGTGTCCGTTCGACGCGCGCGTTGATTGTTGCCCGTCGCGCGACTGCACGACGGCAGACCGACTCGCTCGGCGAGAGTCGGCAGCCAGTCCACGACTGCGCCGCGTTCGTACGTCTTCGACCTGCAGTCAGCAGCACCCGCACTGACAGACGAAGCAGCGCAGTAAGAGCGACCGACTGCTGACTGACTGCCTTGTCGACCAGCTCTCTCGCTCGCTGTCGTTCCGCCCTCGACGCGACTCGCTGAGCACCCGCTCGCGCGCATTTTCCAGACGTCTCGCTTGACGCGCGCGCGCTCGTCCAGCATGGAGCTCCAGAAGCAGCAGCAGCAGCAGCACGCACATCCGCACCACTCGCTCTACGGCGTCGAGCTCCAAGACGGCGAAGAAGTGCACTCGGTGCGCTCCGAGGACCTCCAGGCCTTTGACGACCAGCCACTGCCGCTGCAAGAGCACCACCTCGACCGACCGATCCAGCTCGCGCCAGCGCATTCCCACGGCCAGAGCCACAGTCACCACCGCCGCTCGCACAGCCACCCGAGTCATAACCATAGTCAGCAGCAGTCGCAGTCGCAGTCGCAGCACAGCAGCTACCACCACCGACCGCACAGTCAGCAGCAGCAGCAGCATCATCTTCACCATCGCCCCAACCGCGCGTACACGACGAGCAGCAGCGACAACGACGACGACATGGACACTGCGAGCGTCGAGAGCAAGCCCGCGAGCACAACGAGCAGCAGCGAGCCGCGGTACGTCGCGCACGCGTCGCCAAACCTCCAGCCGTCGAGTGTCGTCGCGATCACGTCGCGCAAGCACTCGGGTGCGTCGCCGGCAAAAGCGAGCGTCCGGCGCGCACCCACCGCGATGGCGCTGCCTCCTGGCGCGTACGAGCGCAAGCGCAGCGCTGCGCGCCACGCGTCGGACGAGCGCACGGTCTTCGCGCGTATTTATTTCGAGAACCAGACGTTCACGTCCTCGACGGTCTTCAAGCTCTTCGCGACGACCACGGTGCTCGACGTGCGCAAGTCCATGGCGCACAAGATCAAGATCCCGAGTGGCGACTTTGCGTTCTACGTCATCGTTGTGGTCTTTCCGACCGAGACGAGTACGCTGCGTGGCTGGGTGGCTCGTGGAGGACGCGAGACGAGCGGACTGACCTGACATGCGTGTGTGTGTGTGTGTTGACAGACTCGGTCTCTGCGCGGACGTTGCGCGACGATGAGCTCATGATGCCGCTCGTAGAGCGGCTCAACCGCGCGCGATCAAACACAGCGGAGAGCGAGGAGACGCTTGGGACGATCCGTCCAAAGCCCAAGCACCGCGCGCTCCCGCCAGTCAAGTTCATCCTCAAGGTCCGTCCTGCTCTGCTCACGAGACAAGACAGGCATGTGGACCGCTCTGCAGATGACACTCACAGCCTGTGCTGCTACGGATCGAATCACAGGACGTCCGTGGTGCGCCGCTGGACCTCGAAGAGCCTGAGAAGAAGGCGCCAGTCGCCGTCCAAGCGCTGCACTTCCCAGTGCTCGTTGGCAAAGTGCGTCTCGCACGGTCTAGCGACAAGAGATCGGAGACTGTTGTGGACTGACGCGAGTGTTGCTGCTGGTGCTGGAACGCAGGGTGTGCACTCGGGATACCTCCAGAAAGCGAGCGTAAAGGACCCGAACGTGTGGCGCAAGCGCTGGTTCGTCGTCAAGGTGCGCGCGAGTGTGTGGCGCGCTGGCTGGCCGAATGGACGCGTGGACTCACGCAGGTCTATGCGGTTGAACGAGCGCAGGGCGACCAACTCCTGTACAGCAAGTCGTCGACGAACCCGCGCGAAGTGACCGCTGTCAGTCTCCTGAACGCGTACTTGGCCAAAGCGCGGCCCGAGCTGGTACGTTGCTCTCGCACTCGCTCAGTCGTCTCACTGGCTCCAAGTGCCTCACGCCCCACACTCGCTTGCGTTTGCTCCAGCGCATCGCCCACGCATTTGAGCTCCGCACACCTCGACGCGTGTACCAGGTACAGCACGTCCTGCGCTCTTGCGTCGCCTCCAGCTTTCCTGCACGCGCTGACGCTCGAGTGTGGCTGTCGCTCGCTTGCAGCTGTGTGCGAGCACGAAGGAAGAGTACGTCGCGTGGGTCCACGCGCTGCACGTCCAGATCAGCATCTCGGGCGACAACCATCGGCTGTACGAGGCCGAGATCATGATCACAGAGGACGTACGTAGTGCGTCTCTACGCAATGCGCTCTCGCCAGTGGCTGACTGACCACGGCGCGCGCTCTCACCCTCGCACAGGCGGTGTCGCGAAGCGAAGACGAGCCGTACCGGTCGCGGTACTCGGAGCCGTCGCTCCTGCAGCAGATCATCTCGCGCGAAGACACGCTCAAGATCTTCCGCGACTTTGTGTACAACACGCCGTCGCAAGTGCTGCTCGACACGTGGATCGAGTGCGAGCTCTTCCGGCGCTCGTGTCTCGCGCGCGAGATGGCGCTGTTGACGCCTGGGGGTCGCCCGCCGCGGCGAAGCGCAAAGGACGAGTGGGACCACTTGCGCGTGATCATGGAGGCGGTCCAGACGCTGTCGATGATCGAGAGCGACGAGCTGCTCGTGCTGCGGCAGTCGTTCACGCGGACGGAGCAGATCAGTCGGCGACTGAACCTCGCGATGCACTCGTCGGACGCTGCGGCGATGGAGTACCCGCGCGTGGAGCTCATTGCGTCGGTGCACCAGAAGATCTTCAAAGCGATCGAAGGCGGCCCGTTCCAGCAGTTCATCATGGCCGACGGCTACCGGCAAGTCCTCTCGCGCATGATTGGCCGCATCGCGTGATCCCACGCGCCAGTAGAAGAACCTGAAGAGCAGCAGCAGCAGCAGAGGATGGAGCAGCGCGACGGTGCGTGCAGACGCAGTAGGCGTCTCGCTCGCGGTCGCGTGCGCTCTCTGTCTATTGTGTGTGTGTCGCGAGTGTCGCGGAGCGATTGGTCTCCGAGAGTCTAGAGCGCTCTGCTCGTTTTTGCCACCACGCTCGCTCGCGCTCTCGTTGCGTACGCACTCACCCACAGACTCTTGCTCGTGCTGATGGGCTGCTGCGCGTCCCTACGTCTTGCGCCGTGTCATGTGGTCGTAGATCACGACTTGGAGGTACTCCGTCGTCTTGATCTCCGATCGCGTCGAGTTGTCGCCTGGGTTTGCCTGCGTGCGTGTGTGTGAGCGTGTGAGCGCGAGCATGCGAACAGCGCAGCAGTGTACACGCAGCCACACAAGCAGTCGGACCTTCGGATCGACGTTGACGACTTTGCGGTCGCGCTTGTTCTTGAAGAGGAGGCCAGTTTCGCTGTCGGCGATGACCTGGAAGTTGGGCGTCGAGTTGGACGTCGACGTCTGCGTCTCCCAGTTGTAGTAGCTCAGGTCCGAGGCTTTGGGCAGGAGCTTCTTCTTGCGCTCAAAGTACGCCTCGAACGCCTCGCTCTTGAGCCGCAGCGCGTAGTCGATGTACCCGCTGATCTCCTGCCCTTTCGAGTTCTTGTCGCGAATGAAGATGATGCACGTGAGCTTGCCATTGCGCACGAGGTCCTCTCGACTCGCGAGCGCAGCTAAGAACGGGTGCTGCGATAGATCTTTCCCAGCGCTTGCGAGCTGCTTGGGGACGTTTGTCTTCTGCGCATTGCGCTCGCGCTCGGCTCGCTTCCGGGCGTCAAAGTCTTCGCGCCGCAGCGTCTCGCCCGTGCCGCGGTACCCGAGCTCAACGAGCTGCCGCGCGAGCTCTTCGTCTTCGAGGTAGAACAAGTCGGTCTCGCTGAGCTGCGAGTCGAGGTAGTCTTCGTACGTCGCAAACTGGTCGAGCGACTCGTTCGCGTACTGGTACTCCTGCGGCTCGTGCTCCGTCATCTCGCGCGCGTCGTCCTTCTCCTCCTTCTCCTTCTCGTCCCAAGTGAGAGCACACCAAGTCGACGCAACAAGCAACGAGTCGCGCGTTTCGCTACTTGAATGCAGTGTGGTCGACACCAGTGTCTCGAGCGCTAGAGACTGTCGTCCGACAGACTAAAGTCGTCGTCGGATACCGATGCTGGCGAGCTCGAGACAGCACCAGTGGCGCGAGCGCTTGATGCAGGTCTTGACAACACTTGCGATCGCGCGCCACTCTTGGCTGCTTTCGTCGTCAGTAGAAGCGGCTCTGGCGCTCTCCGCGCTTTCTTGCTCGCGACGCTGCGCGGTTGCGTCGACTGCTGGCGCGCTCGGCGCTTGGCTTTCGGTGGCGCTGCGCAGGGTTCAATGCGCGTTCAGCTCTCTAGTAGCCGACCAGCCGTTGTAGTGGCACGACATGGAAGCAGAGCGTACCGACTTGACGCTCCAGCAGTCGAGCGTATCGCTCTTTTTGCTGCGACGATCGACTGTGGACTTGGCGCTTCGCGTCGCTCTGGCCCGTGATCAGTGCGCTGAGCTCCTTCTCGAGCGCTGCGTTGTCGCTCCAAAGCGCTTTCAGCTTCGCGTTCGTCTGCGTGGTGGCGTCTTTTGCGCTCTGCACACTCGCTCGAAGGCGGTCGCGCGTCTTGAGCAGCGCCGTGTGCTGCTGTTCGCGCGCGCGGATCTGCGCAAACACTCGTCCGCGCCTTGTCAGCACACACTTGCGTGAGAGTGAGTGTGCTGCTCGAATCACCTTTGCTTCGAGGTCTTGTATCGCTTCGTCTGTGTCGTCTGCATCTGCTGGTAGCATTCTCGATGCGCGCGTTAGACCCAGCTCGACCATGACTCACGCAAGCACGACTCGCGACTCACCACTCGTAGTCGATGTGGAGAGCTGGCACTGTTTGACTCGACAGGACTACCAAGTACAGGAGAGCCGAGGTGTCACAAAGCGCTACATGCAGCGATTGATCGGCTGCAAACACAAGTGCACGGACCGCTTGGATCGCGCTCTCGAGCTCTGCTTGGTGCGCATCAGAGCTAGTCAGAGCTGCTGCGACGAGTCATACAGAGCAAGTGACGATGGAACCTGGGACGAGCGCATCCAATCTCGCTCTGCGAACCATCACAGACGAGTGAGCGGCGGCTGTGAGTGATAGCAACGAGTGTGAGCAGCTAGGCGCAAGTCCCGACCTGGCTTTGATCGCTGCTGTCTCCGCTGCAGTCGCCTCTGCTTCCACCTACTTGGTGCATCCATCCAGCCACGCCGGCGTCACACTGTCAGTCGCAACACTTGCGTTTGAAGCGCTCGAGAGTGCGCTGCTCCCGACCCGATGCGTTTGTGCTGCAGTCGTCTCGAGCGTTGTCTGGAGCGCCGCTTTCTCTGCGCTTGCTAGCCGCAGCTTGCCTTCCAGCGTGATCTGCACGCCGACGCAAAGCGTACAATCGATGGAGCGACTGCATGATGAGCAGCGCAATGAAACATGGCAACCAGCACTACGCTTGTTCGCTAGCTCTGGTCACGCACACGCTCGACTTGGAGCTTCGCATCGCTCGCGTGCTCAGTGCGCAATCGTTCACACAGCTCGTAGATCTCCTGCGTCAATGCGGCAGCGCGCGCATCCTCCGAGACACACAGCGCTGTTGCGTCCTGTGCATCGCTTGCAGTGCTCAGTGCTGCTGCTGTCCGCTAACTCGCGATACACAAGCAAACGCACATGTGCACACACGAACCTCAAGCGCGCGCTCGAGCGCATTGAGCGCTGCGATCGCGTCCTGCATCGTCCGAGTGTGTTGATTGCCTTGATGTTTGGGCAAAGCAAGGCTCGACTGCGATTCGACTTTCCTCACTCAGCTTAGTATTTGCAAGTCAAGCAGGTCCTTTCAAAATAGCTTGCTGTTTGTATGCTCACGAGTGATGGTCTAGCTGTTTCCCTTGTCTAAACTGATGGGTCGAATTCGAAAGGGTATATCTGAGTCTGATCGGATCAGACATACCGACTCGCTCTTTTCTTCCTTTGTTTTCTCACTATCAGACGCTAGGGAATTTGAATCGAAGACACGTCAGTTGCAAGCAAGTGACGAAGCGAGCGAGGAGCGCTTCTTCGTCTCTACGTGTGCGTGACGCCGCGTCAATGATGAACCTCAACTGCGTGAACGCCCGCGCGCGCATCCAAGCCGAGTCGGAGCTCGAAGCTGCGTCGAAGAAGGTCGAGAGCGCGTTCATCCGCATGCAAGTGAAAGAAGTCAAGACCGACGCCGTTGCGCTCGCGATTCGCCAAGCGCGGGAGACGAAAGCGAGCGAGATGCAGACGCACCTCGCGTGGCTCCTGGAGCAGAAGCGCCGACTCGAGCAGGAGCTGAGCGACGTCGACAAGAAGCTCGAAGAGAAGAAGCTGCTGCTGCAGGAACGCACTGCGCTCACGCAGTCGTAGTCAGTCAGTCAGTCCGTCCGGTGGCAAATGCGACTTCAGTATGTGTGCATCAGCTTCTCTCCCTATCTGTGGGTGTGGTGTGTACGAGTCCGTTGACTGCGTGACTCTCACACTGCGAGACTAGTGATAGACAAGGATCGAGACACGTGCATTCACAACAACGACACGGCTTCCAGCTCGAGCGACCTCAGCAGCACGGGCTCAAGAGCTAGGACACGGTCGACCTAGAGCATCGCAAAGTCCGTGCGCGCCGACTTGGTGAGCGGCCCGCCGTCGTCCGAGTCGAACGAGTCCGGCTGGAATGCTTCGCTAAAGTTGATGCGGCTCTCCTGCAGGCGCGAGTCGTACGACGCCGAGCGCGAGTACGTCGAGTCGCCGTCGTCCATCACCACCACCGGCGACGACATGCGGACGCTGAAGTTCGTCGACGCGGACGACGACTCGCGCGCAGCGTACGGCGACGACCCACCAGTCCACGACACGCTCGACGAGCGCGAGTCGCGCGGGTCTTTCGCGCCGGCACAGAGCGTCGGAATGGGCGAGTTCGTCTGGCGCTCACTGCCGTCTGGGAGCTCCGTGATGCGCGGGAGCGGCGAGAGGTCGTCGCTGTCGTCGCGGCTGCGCGTAAAGTAGCTCGGCACTGGCGCCAAGTACGTCTTCTCGCTGTCGAGGCGCGCGTCCAGTGCGCGCTTCTTGCGCACGACGACGACTGCGACTGCACCGACAGCGCCGACGACACCGAGCACGGCCATGACCGTGCCAGTCGCGCCAGTCGACGCGGCGGACTGCGACTTGGTCACTTGCGTCGTCTCGCCTCCTTTGTCAGACGCTCCCGATCCTGCGCCGCCGATCGCAACGACGCTCTTGAGCGCCGCCTCTTCGTTCTTTGCGACGGTGCTGTCGGTGCCAGCGCGCACGGTGCCGGGGAGCACGTTTGCTTCGTTCCCAGCGGTCGACGGCGTCGTTGCGCCTGCGAAGCTCCCAGCTGAGCTGCTGCTGTTGCTTGTCCCGGGGCTTGGACTCGGCGCTGCGCTCGTCGGCGTCGGCGTGTCATTACAGCACGAGCCGCCGAGGCAGAACGTCCCGAGCAGCGGCGCGTGGTCGGACGTGTAGCAGCCGTTGAACGCCGTGCGCAGGACCTGCGAGTCCTTGTAGCACGCGCCACTCGCGACGCGGTGGAACGTAAAGTCGAACTTGGTCTGGCACGCCGGCGAGATCATGTTGCCGCAGTACGTCGGCGCGGTCGCAGGCTCCAAGAGGCCGCCAGCGATCATCTTGGCGATCGCCGGGTCCCCTGGCTGCGCATTGAAGTCGCCAGTCACGACTGTGAGCTTGTCGGTCGCTTGACAGACCGACGCGATGCGCGCGAGGATGATGCCGGTCGCCTGGACCTGCGCCTCGGTCTTGCCCGGCGTCTCGTAGTGCGTATTGAAGATGCAGACCGTCTCGCCGGTCTTGAGGTGCTGGAAGCGGCCGTGCACTGCGGTGCGGTAGTAGTCCATGCTCCACGCCGCGCTCATGGCATCTGGGTTCGGTCCGAGCCAGATCGTGTTCTCACTGAGCATCTTCCAGTCCGCGGTCTTGTAGTACAGCGCGTTGTACTCGCCGGCGCGGCCATTGAGCGAGCCGGAGAAGCGGCCGATGGACGCGTACGTGCCTGCGAGCTGGCTGTCGAGGAAGCCCTTTTGCGGCTCGGACGTCTCTTGCGTCCCAAAGAAGTCGGGTGCAACCGAGCGGATCTGCGCCACGACGTTGTCCTTGCGCACGCCGTCCCAGTTGCTGCACGTCGAGCGCGCGTCTTCCGAGGCGTACGACGTGCGCACGTTGAACGACATGACGTTGACTGTCACGCCACCGCCGTCTTGAGCGCATACGGGGTCGGCGCTAAAGAGCGCCGCGAGCGCTGCGGCGCCAAGTGCGACGCGAGCAAACACGCGCATCCAAGCTGGTGGTTCGTCTGAAGCCTGTGGTGTGTGCGAAGACGTTTGCTACAGGTGTGGTGCTGTTGCTACCGTGCGGTGCTGGTGCTGATACGTGCGTGCGTGGTGGTGGTGGTGGAGGACGGAAGGTAGGAAGGAAGCCTGATAAAGCGCCTCGGCTTTTTCGTCCGCTCTTCGGCGCGAGTGTCCCTTTGGCTGTTGAGCGAGCGCGCGGTGAGCTGGAGCGGGAGCTTCAGGCAGCACTACCGCGCGTTGTCGTCGCCGTCGTCGTCCAGCAGCAGCAGCGGCTGCTTCTTCCCATGGTGCATGCACATGGACCTGGCGCTTTGCAAGCCAGAGCGGCGTAGCGAAATAAACGAGGGAAGCCAGTTCAACATCTGGATCTGCGGATTTGAGCGGCGGTTCGATTTCGTACTCGGCACCGGATTAACTTTCCATGTGATGCGCATCAAACTGGAAGAGGACACAACCCAACCGTCCTAGGCCCTGAGAGTACTCGCGAACTCGACACACTGCGCGCTCTCTGTGAAAGTGCTGACGCGTCCTAAGGACTCAACAAGCCATCGAATGCATCGAGCAGACTGTAGTTGGTACAAACGCATACTCTTGGTACTTCTTCTGCTTCTAGCAACAGAGACAGACGAACAAACGAACGGGTCAAGGAAGATCTGCTTACAGCATCGCAAAGTCGGTCTGCGACTTTGTGAGCGCGCCGCCGCTGCCGCCCGTGTCCTCGTCCGAGTCGTACGACGCCGAGACGTACGCTTCGCTAAAGTTAATGCGACTGTCTTGCATGCGCGAGTCGTACGACGCCGAGCTCGAGTAGTTTGAACCACTGTCGTCCATCATCGCGGGCGACGAGATGCGGAAGTTCGACGCTGCTGACGACTTGCGCGCGTACTTGGACGGCGACAGGTCCTTGCACGACACGCTCGACGAGCGCGAGTCGCGGCTGTCGCGCTTCGTCGCACACAGCGTCGGCACTGGCGAGTTCGACATGCGACCTGGCGACGGCGCCGACATGCGCGTCGCAAGCGTCAGTGGCGACAATGCGTCATCGCCCGTTTGGCTGTCGAGGCTGCGCGTAAAGTAGCTCGGCACTGGCGCAGTCGCGTCCTTTGCCTGGCTCATCTTTGCGTCGAGCTCCTTCTTCTTGCGCACGACGAAGAACGCGATGCCGGCGGTCGCACCAATGACGCCGATGATCGCAAACACAGTGCCCGTGGCGTTCGAGCTCGCCTCGGACTTGGTCGTGATGACCTGCGTCGCAGTGCCGTTCGTACCCGACGCTGCGTCGCCACCTGCAGGCGAGACTTTGCCGGGGACAAACGTCCCGTTCAGTGCAATGGCGCCACTACTCGTAGCCGTGCTGTTGCTACCGCCGAGGCTCCCAGTCGTCGTCGCGTTGCTCAAGTCATCGCCGCAGCACGAGCCGCCAAAGCAGAACGTCCCGAGCAACGCGGCGTGGTCTGACGGGTAGCACCCGTCGAACGCCGTGCGCAGGACCTCGGACTTTTTCCAGCACGCGCCGTCCTTGAGCCGGTGGAGCGTGTAGTCAAACTTGGTCTGGCACGTCGGCGACATCATGTCGCCGCAGAACGTTGGCTCGCTCGACGACTCCGTCAGGTCGTTCTGGAAGAGCTTGAGCATCGCCGGGTAGTTCGGCAGCGCGTTGAAGTCGCCCGTCACGACTTTGATCTTGTCCGTCGCTTGGCAGAGCGCGTCGAGCTTCTGGAGGACGATCGCCGACGCCTGGATCTGCGCTTCGTCGTTCCCCGGCGTCTCGTAGTGCGTGTTGAAGACACACGCGGTTTGGCCGGACTTGATGTGCTGGAAGCGGCCCCACACGGCCGTGCGGTAGTACTTCATGCCCCACGCCGCGGACGGGACGTCGGGGTTTGGTCCCTACAGGTTGGTCGACAGATAGACAGAGAGAGGGAGACACATAGTGAGGTGAGATGAGCTGGACTGAGCGATAGAGCGAAGCACTGCCGACGACACTGTGCTCAGCGAGCCTGCTCTCGCAGACGTACCAGCCAGAATGTGCCTTCGCTGATGACCTTCCAGTCCGCGACTTTGTAGTACAGCGCGTCGACTTCAGACGCCGCGCCGTTGAGCGAACCTGTGGACTTGCCAATGCTGACGTACGTGCCGGCGAGCGCCGTGTCCATGTACGCGCGCTGCTCGTCTGCGGTCTCTTGCGTCCCAAAGAAGTCGGGCGAGACCGTGTTGATCTCTTTGACCACGTTCGTCTTGCGCACGCCGTTCCAGTTGCTGCACGTCGAGCGCGCGTCCTCGGACGCAAACGACGTGCGCACGTTGAACGACATGATGCGGACTGCCACGCCTTCCTCTGCGTGCGCGAGCGCGACGAGCTGCGTCGCGAGTGCTGCCGCAGCGCCGAGCACGATGCGCGTGAGAGCGACCATGGTGCGGTGCTGCTGCTGGTGCTAGTCGAGGCGCAGTCCTGAGTGTCGTGGCAGCAGCGGTCGGGATGTCACGAGCGCGCGTGCAGTGCGTGTGTATGGGAGGTGTGTGTGTGTGTATCGGAGTCTCGCGCGCCGACGTGTGCGTAGGAGCAGACGTATGGAGCTGCTTCTGGGGCTGGTCGGTCAGGTGCTGCGACTCTTGCAGACCGATCGAAGCCGACAGTGGGCTGCGGCGGCGGCGCCTCTACTGACTGCGCAGCGTCCTGGTGGTTCCTGAGTGTCCGAGTGCGAGTGCAGCATGCATCGCGGATCGTGCGGCGCCGCCGTAGAGTCGTGGTCGTGGTCGCAGTCGCGGTCGCTCGTTCGCTCGCTCGCTCGTTGTGCGCGCTATTCCCACAGAGTCAGACAGATATGCGGACCAAATGGCAACAGCGACCAGCCGATAGCAGCGATAGCAAGGACACTCGAGTGGCGAAATGCGCATTTGAATCTGGCGATTGTATGCTGCGATTCCCGCTCGAACGCGACAGCGAGGGTCCCTCTCTAAAGCTGCTCACCGAGCATCGCACTCACTCGATGACATTCTGCCAGCCGGAAAGATCGATGCGGAAAGCTTGAAGCGATCATTGCGTCGAGGCTTGCTCAGGCACTCGCAAGAGCGCTGCTGGACACGGCCACGAGCATGGGCGTGCGCATGGGCGTGAGCATGTGAGCATGCGAGCATGCGCGGCGAGGAAGAGAGCGCTCGAGAGAGCAGCAGCTCCAAGTGAATCCCGTCCTGCTGTCGTCGTTGCTGCCGTCTCGCGCATCACTTGCCGCTTGGTTGCGCGCAGAGCCGTGGCCGGTTGCAGCTGTCGCGCACTCGCGCTGTTACAACCGCATGAGCGCGCGCGTTGCTCATGAGCGTTGGTGAACTGGACAAGCGCGCAAGGACTTGGAGCGGCTGGCGGCGACATGCTCCTGCTGCTGGTGGTCGTGGGGTGTGGGGCGGACGGAGCGCAGGTGGTTCATGGCCAAGCAAGCTCCAGCAGGATCCTCTTGGACCACAGACCGACAGACAGACAGTCAGAGCAGCATGGGGTGACAGCGCTTCATTTTGATGGACGACAGGGCAGCGCATGAAGCAATCTGAGTGAGTGGCGCAAGTAGTGGCAGCGCCTCACGCGGACGATGAGGACGGCGTTGAGAGGGACGGAGCAGTAGCAATAGCCGGAACGAGCTCGACGCCGCCAAGACTCGCAAGCGCTGTGCGAGCGCTCGCGTCCTGCGGCGTCGCAGCCACTGCCCAGTCCCTTGGCGCTGCGACTGCGACGTTGGCACTGGTGGTCGCTGTCGCGGTTGGCGAGCTGGCTGCGATACGACTGCGGCCTTCGCCTGGGCTGTCGAGTGCGACCCGGAACGCCTGTGTCGGCGATGGCGATGGCTGGGCGAGCGACGGACCAAAGAGCGAGAGCCGACTCGCGAATGCAAAGCGACTGCTGCTCTCGCTCGGGACGTGGAGGGACGCGACGCCAGCGCCGTCGCCATCAGCAGCTGAAGCAGCAGACGCACTCCGCAGTCGCTCAAACGCAGCGAGCGACGCAAGCGGATTCGCGTCTGCAGGCGAGAAGCCTGGCGGCGCAGTCATCGCTGCTGCTGCTGCTACTGGCGTGTCGAGACTAAGCACGCGCGGCGGCGACGTCGGATGCAGCGACGCAAAGCCACGTGGAGTGCGCTTTGCGTGGCTCTGACTGCTGCTGCTCTCGCTGCTCGCGACGAGACGTCCGATCTCGGACCGAATCGAGTCAAAGTACAGGTCGCTCCAGTCGTCGTCGTCGTCCTCGGCGCCGTGGATCCCACTGGCGTCGCGAGGTCTCGCAGTCGGCGCTGTGCCCCGAGACGGCAGCGACCCAAAGCGCTCGACGAGCACTGCGTCCGTATCCTCCGAGCTGTCACCGGTGCGAGCCAGCGGCGACTGCGGCTGGTCTGTGAGATCGACAGGGCGGCGCTTCTTCCCGATCGCGCCGAACGAACTGAACGGCGCTTCGAACGTCATGGAGAGGAAGAAGTCATCCGTCTCAGCTGCTCGAGCCTTGGACGGCGGCGAGAGCTTCGCGTCGTCCGAGTCAAACGACACAGTCGTGCTCGTAGACGTCGAGTCGATTGAGCTCGCAAGCACGTCCACAGACTCGAGCGCCTCGATAGAGAGCGGACTGAGGACACTGCTGCTGCTGCTGTCGGTTGGGGCACGCACGCGCTCAGCGAGGATGACACCACCCTTCGTACGTCCATCGGCGCGCTCGTGATGCGGCACTGGCGGTGTGCGCTTGCTCCGACTGCCGCTGCTGCTGCTCGGTCGCGTTGCTCGATTCGCTGTCACTGGCACTGGCGTCTCCAGCGCCGCTCCACTGCCACTCGCATCAACACGGCGCACGGCCTTGGCAGTCGCCGTCTGCACTGCGACGGGCGACGACACTGACGACGCAGTGACGACGCTGCGCTTCGACGTCGCCGTTGCCATCGTCGTCTCAAGCGATGGCTTGGCATGCGGCGATGGCACTTTCGACGGCGCAGTCGCCACGTAGAGCTGCTTCGCTTTGCTCGTGCGACGCGCAGGTGTCTCGGTCGCACTGACGACTGGCTTGTCGGACGACACAGTGCGGTCGCGTTTGGTCTTTGGGGTCGCTGGCTTTGGCGGTAGCAGTGAGGAATACGAAGACGCGCCGGTGCTTGGACCACGAGGCGTCTTTGTAGGAGCTGGATCCTGTGGAGGAGGAGGAGGAGGAGAGGACGATTGGGCGGGTGCAGCAGTAGTCGTCGGCGACGGGTCCTTTGCGCCTTTGCGTCCTCTTGGCACCACTGTTGACGCACCGCTTGGTCGCGTCGAGTCTTTCGGAGGCGGCGTGACTGCTGCTGCTGCTGGAGTCACCACGCGAGCGGACACGGACTCGTCCTTGGTCTTGGCGCGCAGTGGCGCCGTCTGCTTGGACGCTTTGGCAGTCGGTGCAGTGGCTGCTGCTACTGCTGCTGGCGGTGGGGTAGCGGTGCGCACGACTGCGATCGCTTGTCTGCTTCTCGCTGCGTCAGCCGTGTTCGCGGTCGATGTGGTTGGTGGGACCGGCGCTGGTGCTGGTGCTGGTGCAGCTGCTGGCGTGTCCGAGTTGTTTGCTTTCGTGGTAGTGGGCAGCTGCTCTGGCACTTGAGAATGCACTGGAGCAGCGAGCGTCGCTGCTACTGCTGTTGATGTCGTTGCTGCTGGAGTCGTCTCAGTGATGTCGCTACGACTAGTGGCCACGCGAGTCGGCTCGCTCTTTGCAAGGAGAGCGGATCGTCGCTGACGCTCCAGCAGCAAGCGCGTCACTGCAGGCGTCTCGACGCGCGTTGCTGGCACAAACGCACTCGTTTCAAGCTCGTCCAGTAGCCGACTCATTGCGCTGGAGCTCGCGTCGCAGGCGTCCTCACTCGACGGCAACGCCACTGTCGCACGGTCTGCTTCCAAGGCGTTGCGGTTCGTCTCGACACTGTCGGATGTCGCTAGCGCAGTCACGGCCATTGGAGCTCGAAGTGAGCGCTGGCGCTGGTGCAGCGTCCAGACGTTCTCGAGGCTGACAAAGACGCTATAGAGCGCCACGAGCAGCGCCACTGCGACTGCAAAACGCCACTGAGCGAGCGCAAACGACACGAGCGCAGGCGGCAAACGCGCGCGGAGACACGCAAACGACGTAGTCGGACGCACGAGCGCGACGAGTGCAACGCGCACTGGCGTCGCGGACGCATCGGTGACGATCTCGAGCGATTGGTGAATGCGCGAGACGAAGCAATTTGGTTCGTACACGACTTGGAGATCGAGGCTCTCACCCGGTGCGAGGACCATCTGCGTCGTTGGGTCTTGAGCTGTAGAGTCCGGTGTCTGGTCGAGAGACGCGTGCTCCCCACGGCGCCGATCAACATGGACAGTGAACGGTCCATTGGAGCGCTCGCGAGTAGCGTGGGCGTCCCCGAGACGCACGCGCTCGACTACGAGGTCGTACGTCCCAACGTTCGCCAACTCGACCACGCGTTCCTGCGCCTCAAACGACGACGCGTCGCTCGCAGACATGACGAACCGCATCACGGCGCTAGTGCTGTCGTCCTGGACGTCAGCGTCCTCGCTCTCAATGTCAACGATGTCGTCCACTGCTTTGATCGCCTCGTTGCCGTACGCTGCCGCTTCAGCGAGGACGCGGACGTCCAATGCCCCGCGACCGCTCGTGGCACTGAGCATCACGGGCTCAATGTGCGTGAGCTCACTCCGCACAAAGACCATCGTCTCGATCTCGAGCTCCTGCGACGGGAAGAAGTAGATCGGTCCGAGCTCCGCGTCTTCGCCGATCGGCACGCGCACGACGCGCTGGACGACAAAGAACGGCGCGACGCTCTGACTCGCACTGCTGTTGCCTGCGCTCCGGAGCACAGCTGCTTCCCACTCGGCGAGGCACGCACTCGTGTCACGCGTGACGCTGGCGTTGCAGCGATGGAACATCGCGTGCTCGTGGAAGCTCACAGCGAGCTCCATGTCGATCGACACGCTGCTCGGGTTGTGCACGCGCACGCGCCGCTCCTGGCGCTCGAACACCTTTGTTCGGCCAAACGCGACTTCCGCAAACGTCTCGGACAGGTTCGCGGTCGTGACAGACGCGCGCGTGAGTGGCACGACGATCCGCACCGGCGCGACGTCCATCATCGCAGTCTTAAGGACAATACTCACGTTGAGCTGCGGTCGCGTCTTTGGATCGCTCGCGCGCTCGATCGCTTGCCACGCAGACTGCCGGCGCTCAAACTGCACGAGGTCGTGGGTCGAGACCTCGTCGCCAAAGTGCGAGAGCGGGTGCGTCCGTGCGTGCGCTGCGAGGCGCGGGAGGTCGCAGTCCGCGAGGTACGCGCTCTGCGCACACGCGTCGCTGTACGACGGCGAGAGCAGGACACTGACCGTCATGTACGTGATGCCTTCGCCATTGCTGTCGAGCGTCGTGCCATCGAACGACGCCGAGCTCGTCGAGACGATCTGAACGGCCGAGGCAGGGAATGTGAACGCGCGCACGGCGACGTCGTGCGTGAACGTGCTCGCGTACTGAAAGTACACGAGCGCGACGCGGCCGGGGAACGTTGGCTGCGCGGCAAACTCTGGCATGACTGGCTGCACATGGCCGTCGACGCTCTCAAAGCGCACGTACACGTGCACGAACTCGGTCGGCGTCTCGAGCGTGAGGACGTACTTGGTGAACGACCCAAAGACGTCGCGCGCGTGGAGACCGAGCGTGAGTGCGTAGTCGTAGCCAGGTGGCACGGCGATCGAGTCGTGGAGCCGCTTATTCGCGTTTGCCTTGGTCTTGCTCGTTGCGTCTTGGAGCGACACGACACTGTCGAGCATCGCTGCGGACTGCGCCGCGTCTGCCCACTGGCGTCCGATTGCTGCGACTTCGACTGGCGCTTGAGGCGCCTCAGAGAGCTCGGATCGAACTGTGAGGTCGTAGAGCTCGCTCCGGAGCACGCTCGCGACCTTCACGTCCAGTGCGATCGGGTTCACGTTGCTCAGGTGCAGCACGGCGTCGCGCACGCCATGGCGCGAGACTTTGCCGACGTCCAGGACGACGGACCGGCAGAGCTTCACGCTTGCTGACTGTGCTGTTGTTGCGCGCTTGACCGACTGACCAGACGCTGCGTCATCGACTGGCAAGCACACTTTCGACAGCTTTGTGCCTCTCAACTTCGTCGCAGGCAAGTACCCAGGTTGGGCGAGCTCCGACAGAACAGTCGTCGAAGGACTACTGCTCACTGACGATCCAAGCTGGAGCGTGCCGTAGAACACGTAGATCGGCACCTGGAGCGTCACCAAGTGCGTCTCAACGTACACAAACAGCACGCGCGACGTTGCAAACGCGTCTGGACGGCGCAGTGGCGTCACGCGCAGCACGACTGGCGCATTCCAGTACGCGCCACTCGCAGCGACGCCTGGTTCAAACGCTTCGACTGTCACGACGGCAACAGTCTCGTCGTCTGCGACCCACACGCGCTCGAGCTCCAGCGGGACGTTGTACAAGTTGCGCAGATGGAGCGTCCGCTCGACTGTCGTTCCTGCCTCCACAGCCTTGATCGAGCCATTCGCAAACGTCTGCGGCGTCTTGAAGGTGTTCGATGAAACATCGCCATCAGGTCCGTCACTCAGCGCGTCGCGAAGCGAAGTCGTGACGCCGACGAGCGTCTCGTTGAACGCATACGCGATCGAGCCGTGGAGCTGGACGCCGGAGAGCTGGAGGTCGCCCATGACGAGGCCAGACGACGCCGAGACGTTGGTACGGAGTGCGAGCACTGCGACGAGCCTGCTATCATCATCACCAACACTGTCGCCCTCACTGCTATCATCGCCACTGCGCAAGGACTGCGCGTGGATACGCAGCGCCTGCTGCACGCGCGTCTTGGGCGGCAGGACCGTCGGACCATTCAGTGCGACGGTCACGTCCATCGTGCGTGCGCGGACGTCGACGCCAACGACTTCGATCGGCTCGTCCGCGGCGTTGAACAGATCGACGAGCATTTCGCGCACGGCGTCGTGCGCTGTGAGCGCACCCAGGGCGACGCGACTTGGTTCAAAGTACACGCCCGGCCGCACGACTTCGATCGTCACGGGGACCGCGAGCTCCTGTCCTGTCGACAGCCGCATGCGCACGTACGTGAGGCAGACGCCGCGCGTCTCGGACGTGAACGTGTAGTCGACAACCGCACGCGTCGCACGCGGTGGGATGTCCCACACGCCGATGCGCGGTCCGCCTGGCTGAGCGAGTGCGCGCGGCGTCATCGCAGTTGCGCCGTTCGGGAGCGCGAACGACCCGTACGCGTCGTGTGAGAAGACGTCGACGACGCGGAGCAGCGCGTCCGTGGGGTTCCGGAGCGCGAGTGTCGTCGTGAACGCTGTTGCGGCTGGGACGATCGCGCGAATGCCGCGCACACCGAGCGGATGGAGCGTCACGTGCGCTGTGATCCGAAGCGCAAACGGCCCTGCGGACGTGAGCACGCGCATGAACGCTTCGTACTGCGGCTCGGGGTCGCTCAGTGTGAGCACGACGGCGATCGTCGCGTGCGTCGATGGCGCAAGCACTGCGCCGTCGACGGTCGTGAGGAGTTCGTAGCCGCTGCGTGTGAACTCGATCGCGTCGAGACGCACGGCGGCGCGGCCGCGGTTGATGATGTCGACGTACCACAGCGCGGGCTCGCACGTCACGCGCGTGCCCATCGCGAGCTCTTCGGGGCCAAACGCGATCGCTGCGTCGTTGATCGCAAACAGATCGTCGTCGTCGTCGTCGTTGGCATTCGTGTTGTATGTCTGCGCGGTCATGTCTGCAGTGAGCGGCAAACCACGTGTGATCGAGATCTTGCCAGACTGACCCATGCGACCGCGGCCGTCGACGTGCGCGACGCCATCGAGCGCAAACAACTGCTCGCTCCGACGGCTACGCGCGAGCAGGAGCGTCGGGCTCTCGGTCACGAGCGCATCGCGCTGCTGGCGCGACGGCAGCTCGATCAACAAGCCGTCGGCTGTGCGCACGCTGCCATCGACCGAGAGCTCGTGCAGCTCGTCGTCGAACGCGCGCACTGGCTCGCACGCGACGAGCAACAGCAGGAGAACGAGCGCAAGTGCGAGCTGCGACCGCGCGCTCGTGTGCATCGCGCTCTCACTTGCGCGCGCGTGCTGCTGCCGCTTATTGCGCACTGCGAGTCGCTCGTGCTGGAAGATGGCGGTCTGTCTTCTTGTGGTCGTGGAAGATTGCGATGCGCCGAGCATCTATCTGTGAGAATCATCTTGCGTACACTATGTAACGTAACCTGTGTAGCTGATCGAACCGTGCTAGTGTTAGAGAAATCCGCACCTCATCCGAATAAGTATGCAGCATACTCGAGTGAAAGGCAAACGTACAGTCGAGCGGCTAAAAACATACGCAGCGACATAGAAAGATACGCACTCAGACCGAACACTCCACTTTGATCCTCGCGCTCCAGAGTACTCAACTGCTGCCTGCCTGCTCACACCATGGCATCGCCGACGACCACCTTCACTACTACCATCACCGCCAACACCACCAACACTGCCGCCTCATCTTGACTCTTTGATCCAGTGCGACCGCACCAACGTCTACTTCGGCTTCGGCGTGTTGCACGCCACGCTGATCCTCATTCATGAAGATCTGGCGATCTTCGGTATGTAGCGGCGTGATTGGCCGAGTGCTTTGTGCGCAACACCAGCTCCTTTTGTGGTGGTCTCAACTAGGTCCTCAAAGCCTCAGCTCTGCCAGCTTCGTCACCGCTTCGCCTTGCATCACAGTCTTCACAATGTCGATCGGCTGCGTCGCGTACACGGTCACAAGTCCGGCGGCGATGCTCCCAAGCGCTGCAGCAGACGCCGTCTCGACGTCGCCAAACGTCCGAGGACAGAGTGCGTGCATCTTGGTCGTGAGCACGGGAGCGAGTGCCAAGTAGCTCGCGCACCAGAAGCTGTTGCGCACAGCAGTGGCTCTGACGCGCGGAACGCGCTCACGATAGCGATGGATGAATGGATCCAGGCGCGCAACGACGAGCTGTGAACGACAGCGCACGCACGCGCTGCGTGTGACGGTTGCTGCTGAAGAGAACAAGCGCACGTTGCGCTACGGTGCAGGTGGCACCAGATCCAGGTGCTCAAGCCGGACACACGACGCAAGACTCCTTCGCACAGCCGAGACGACAGCAGCTAGCTGCTGTACCACGCAGCAAGCAGCACACGATGCAAGACACTCATGGGACGGTCTGCTGCAAATCAGTCGCGTTGGATTACTCCCAAGCCCGAAGACCTATGCTGAGATCCTCGCCGCTCGTCAAGACCATCAGCCAGCGACCGACACGTGTCCTCGCATGTCTAGCATCATCCCCATCCGCTTGGCTCGTCGGGCGGCTCGAGCGACGTCGTCTCCTTCAAGCGCATCGGCGAGCCTCAGCAACGGCCAATAAGAATTTAACGGTACTGAGGACGGCACAAGGCACAAGACACACGACGCACGCGAGCGTGAGTATGGGCAGACATGCAGCCGCAGAGAGAGAGAAACGACGACGACGACCCCGGATGCACAGCGACGCTGGACGCCAGCGCGTACCTTGACGAAGCCAATCTGGGTGGCGCGCTCGCGGAAGCAGCGACGGCACATGTCAAGGTGGTACTTGCGGATGAGACCACGCGTCGTGTGGCACACGCGGCAGTGACGCGAGTCCTTGCCGTAGTTGCGCGGGTGGGTGTACTGGAGGTTGGTCATCTTGACGGGCTGCAAGCGAGGCGCACACAAGCACAGACGCGTGTGAGCACACTGCGGCGCAGTGGCAATCGAGCGGCAGCACTGGCGTTCGGTCTGTCAGTCGGTCGGACGCCAGCTCGCTCCTCTCCCTCGCTCTCGTGGTTGCCCCTGCTCTTCTGTGAACGCAGCGCCGTCTCCTGTCTGTCTGACTGGTGTCGGCTTCGTGGTGGTGGTGCTGCTGCTGTTGTCTCTGTCGCGGCTTTGCTGGTTCCGAGCTAGCGGTCGGACCTGCTGCTGCTGGTGCTGCTGTTGACAAGAGCGCCTGCTCTTTTTCGAGTCGCTCTGTATGTGTTGCTGTGTACGAGCGCTGTTGATAGCGCTGACTCGCTGCCGTTCAAGTCGGTAGCTGTTCACTGCGATGTGTGGCTGTCGGCTATTCGCTCAGTCGAAGCATCGATGGTCGATTGGGGTCGAGCGAGGAGGTGCGTAGTCTCACGCGGTCGCGGACAGACAGACAGACAGGAGCGCGCGCCTGGAGCAGCAGTACGTCGCATTCGAGCCGACAGAGAGGAGGAGCCGACCGACCGACGCGACCACACAGACGGTGCCTGCTGCTGGTGCTGAGCTCATCCTCATCCTCATGGTGCTCGAGCGCCATCGCATCGCTCACGAGCTTACCTTTCCTGCTTGCTTGCTTTGGACTGTAGCAAATGAGCGAACGCGGCGCGGCGAAGCGCCTTCTTGCTCCGCAGCCATTGATTTTCGGCAGCTCGACAATTGGACACGTGATCTTGCAGTGGGTATGGAGAAGAGCATAGAGGGTTTGCGTTTGGAGGATGCAAGCTGTTGTATCTGCAATAGAGGTTTTGCTGACCCTCTGTATGTCGGGTCCAGTTCTGAAAACCTAAAAATTGACTTGCGTGATGGATTTCGCACCTCACATACACCTCTCTGTTGTTCACACAAAGCGACTTGGGAACTGTATGCGGATGGTGATATGTCACCGTACGTGTAAAAACGCGTATTTACTTCCCTCGCACGCGATGCTGTGCCACATCAATCGATGTGGCGCAACGTACACCACACTAATCGGCGTGGCATACGCCACACAAACCTTGTCAATCCCCCTCTCAACCGCGCGGATATCTTGCCACGTGCCTGCAGCAAGGAACTCGCGCTCGATCGATCGATCGGCCAGAGCCGAGTGCGTACGTGTGGAGCGCAAAGCGAGCGAGAGAGCGAGAGAGAGAGCGCGACCATGGCGCCTGCCAGCACGAAGACGAAGGCGAAGAAGAAGCTCGCTGACCCGGCCGCCGACGCCGACGCGCCGACGCCGATGCCCCCATCTGCTGCTGCCTCTGCGACTGCGTCTCACCACCAGCAGCACCAGCATCACGCCTCGGCGCATGCGACCAAGAAGACCGAAGCGTCGCCGGACCTCGTGTTTGGCGTCAGCCTCGACAACCCGCGCGACATTGAGGACGAGTCGAGCGTCCTTGCGCCGATCGCCAAGTACGCGATCCTCGGCATGATCTGCCTCATGTCGTTTGCGATCCGTCTCTTTGCAGTCGTGCGCTACGAATCGGTGCGTCCTCCGCCGAGCTCGCGACCGCCTCGCGTGCTCTTGCTCTCTCACTCGAACCGCTGCTTCTGCCGCTCGCTCTACTCACACGCATGCGCTTCCTCTCTCTCGCTCTCTCTCTCTCCTCCCAGGTCATCCACGAGTTCGACCCGTACTTTAACTTCCGCACGACCAAGTACTTGGCGTCCGAGGGCTTTCTCGAGTTCCTCGACTGGTTCGACGACCGCGCGTGGTACCCACTTGGGCGTATCATCGGCGGGACGATCTACCCCGGGCTGATGTACACGGCGGCGCTCGTGTACTGGGTCCTGAACTTGCTCAACATCTCGATCAACGTGCGCAACACGTGCGTGTTCCTCGCGCCGATCTTCGCTGCGAACACTGCGGTCGCGAGCTACTTGCTCACGAAGGAAGTGACGAAGCGCTCGAGCGCGGGGCTCATGGCTGCTGCGTTCGCGGGCATCGTGCCGTCGTACATCTCGCGCTCCGTGGGCGGGTCGTACGATAACGAAGGCGTCGCGATCTTCGCGCTCATCTTCACGTTCTACCTCTGGATCAAGGCCGTGCACACGGGCTCGATGTTCTGGTCCGCGAGCTGCGCGTTGTCGTACTTCTACATGGTCGCGGCATGGGGCGGCTACGTCTTCATCATCAACATGATCCCGATCTACGTGCTCGTGATGATCTTCGCCGGCCGCTACTCGCCGCGTCTGTACATTGCGTACTCGACGTTCTACACGCTCGGGTCGCTCATGGCGATGCAAGTGCCGTTCGTCGGCTTCAACGTGATCAAGCAAGCCGAGTGCGCCGGCTCGCACGGCGTCTTTGTCTTGCTCCAGGTCTTTTGCTTTGTCAACTGGCTCCGGAACTACATCTCGGCCGCGTCGTTCCGTCGCTTGGTACTCGTCGGCGCCGGCACCGTCGTCGTTGGCTTTGCCGGCGTGCTGCTGGTGCTCCAGCTCCTCGGCAAAGTCCAGTGGACCGGTCGGAGCCTCACGCTCTTGGACCCGACGTACGCGTCCAAGTACATCCCGATCATCGCGAGTGTGAGCGAGCACCAGCCGACGACGTGGACGTCCTACTTCTTTGACCTGCACGTGCTCGTGCCGTTCGCGCCCGTCGGACTCTACTTCCTCTTTGCGAACATCACGGACGGCGGGATCTTTGTGATCCTGTACGGCACCGTTGCGTGGTACTTTGCCGGCGTCATGGTCCGTCTCATGCTCACGCTCGCACCCATTGCGTGCATCTTGGGTGCGATCGGCATCTCGTCGACGCTGCGCAAGTTCATGGGGCTGCTCAAGCGTCCGTCGAGCTTTGTCGTGAGCAAGAACAGCGTGCAGGACATCCCCGTGCCAGTGTCGCTCTCGATCGTCGGCGGTCTCTTGATCCTGCTCTTGAGCTACACGTTCCACGCGACGTACGTGTCGTCCATGGCGTACTCGTCGCCGTCGATTGTGATCGAAGCCGGCCGGACGCACAGCGGCGAGCGCGTGAACTTTGACGACTACCGCGAAGCGTACTTCTGGCTCCGACAGAACACGCACGCGGACGCAAAGGTCATGGCGTGGTGGGACTACGGGTACCAGATGTCGGCGATGGCGAACCGCACAGTCATTGTCGACAACAACACGTGGAACAACACGCACATTGCGACCGTCGGCCGCGCGCTGGCGTCGACGGAGGAAGAGGCGTACCCGATCATGCAGTCGCTCGATGTCGACTACGTGCTCGTGATCTTTGGCGGGCTCACGGGCTACAGCTCGGACGACATCAACAAGTTCCTCTGGCCTGTGCGCATTGGCTCGGGCGTGTTCCCGAACGACATGCCAAGCGAGTCGGACTACTACTCGGCGAGTGGGAACTTTGACATTGGCGCCGGCGGCTCGAAGACGCTGCACAACTGCCTCGCGTACAAGCTCTGCTACTACCGCTTTGGCGAAGTCATGACCGACTACCAGCGCCCACCAGGCTTTGACCGCGCGCGGAACACCGAAGTCGGTGTGAAGAACATCCAGCTCACGCACTTGGAGGAGGCGTTCACGTCCGAGCACTGGATCGTGCGCATCTTCAAAGTCAAGAAGCAGCCGAACGTCGAGCCGACGACGGCGCTGAAGCGCGCGCGCTTGAGCGAAGCCGCTGCTGCAGGTCGCGACATCTCGCAAGAGAAGACGCACTTCCTCGGCTGCGTCACGGGCGAAGACATGCTCGGGAACGACCGCGAGTACTCGGGCGGCTCGAGCGGCGCGAACTACAACCTCGCGCTGCACCACGCGAAGAACAAGCAGAAGCGCTACTTTGCGATCTCGCGCGTCGGTGCTGAAGGCCACGCGTTTGCGTTCAACAAGCTCCCAGTGAACGCCGGCGACTTTGACGGCAACGACGCTGGCTGCACGCGTCCGTGCATGGACTCGCAGGAGCACTTCTGCGGCTGCGCCGATGGCGGCTGCGCGGACCAGAACGTCGAGCCGGGCAAGGGCCAGGAGCACAACCGCCGATGGGCGATCTACGAGCGCGACTCGGTCGAGAACTAAGTGCTTGCGTGTGTGAGTGGAAGTGAGGCTGCTGTGAGACGGCAGAAGCGAGAAGCGAGAAGCGAAGACACGGTGGCTAGCACGCGTCCAGCGTAGAACGCGATGTGGTGAACAGAGGACGACGACGAGAGCAGGAGCGATGGACGCGTGGGTTTTGATTCGCAACACACGACGCACGTGACGAGTCTCTCTCTCTCTCTCTTCATGGGCTTGTGCGTCTGCGGTGTCGTGACGTTTCGACTACGAGCCCAACTCGCTCTCGCTCTCGCTCTCGCTGTCGTAGAGAGAGAGACCTGCTGCGCACTGGGCTTAGCTGGACGACGACTTGCTCTCGCTCGCAGCACGCGCCGCCTCCTTCTCGGCTTCGATCGACACGCACAGCGCCTCGACCTTCTCGTCTTCAAGCGACTGGTGCAGCAGAGAGTGTGAGAACCCCAGGACACACACATATACACACACACATCGACCTACTGCGAGCCAACGCACCGAGACGACGCCGCCAGTCCGGACGATCGCGATCTCAATGTTCTTGCTGCCCGACTCGACGATCTGCCAAACACCATTCACAGACCCGTCGATGTGTCAGTGCCCAGGAGCTCCTCTATACACGACACAGTCCTAATATAGACAAACACCAAGAATCGGACAAACTGCCTACCTCGAGCAGCGCCTTGATCGCCAAGCGCGTAGCGTCGTCCTCGGACAAGTCCTCCGTGTAGTTCTTCTCGAGGAACTCGCGGATGTTGGTCGAGTTGCGGCCCGTGGCGTTCGCCTTCCACGCCGAGAACGTCCCCGACGGGTCCGTCTGGTACAGCTGCGGCACGCCCTGGTTGTCGCACCCCGCGATGAGCATCGAAATGCCAAACGGACGCACGCCGCCGCGCTGCGTGTACTTTTGCTGGATACGCGCGACGTAACGCGCGACGTACTCGACCGACGGCGCGTCTTCAACCGTCAGGCGGTAGCTCTGGCACTCGAGACGCGCCTATGCGGTTGGATGGATACAGGTAGTTCAGCGCAGGAGCGCGTGAGTCGTTGACGGAAGCGAGAGCACGCTGTACCTCCAGGCGCACGGACGCACCTTGTTGATGAGCACGCGCGCGTCGGCCGTGAGACCCGCGAACGCGATCGAGATGTGGTCGTCGACCTTGCAGATCTTGCGCACCGTGCGCGGGTCCTGCGCATTGCGTCGCGACCAGCAGGAGCAGTCGTGGTGGTTGGTGCCAAGTCAGTCAGGCAGTCGAGCGCATCGCAAGCGACCGTGCGACGGACGCAGCAGCAGATCCGTTGGCGGCGTGCGAAGCCCGTGCAATGGGCGATAGACGCACCTGGAGCTTTGCGATTTCCTTGCGCTCGACTGCGAGGATGACCGAGTTCTTGCCGCGCACGCCGACGACAACAGCACCCTACAGCATACAGCAAACACACGAGAGCGCGACCGACCGACTGTGCGGTTAGAACCACCCAGCACCACCACACGCGATCATACGAGGCAGCGACGCACGCAAACGCACCTTCTTCACAGCCTCCATGGCGTACTCGACCTGGAAGAGGTGGCCATCTGGCGAGAAGACGGTAATTGCGCGATCGTATCTGCTCGTGGCAGGCAGCGTTGTCAACGAGCACACGCGCGGCGTAACGCGATCGTCAGTCCATTGCACGCACACACACACACACAGACACACACAGACAGAAACAAGCGCAGCAGACGCACCGGGACATGCTGGCAGCGATGGAGAAGATCAAGAAGATCGCGTTTCGGCTTTTGCTTTCTCTTCGCATCAGTCGATCAAGCGCATATCCCCCCTCTCTCTTCAGTCCGATGGCCGAGATACACAGATCTCGATCTAATCGGATGATCGGATAACGCGCAACGTGACCAAAGCAACACAAAACAAGCAGCAGCATGCACCACGAGCTGTTCCTCGCGCTGCTTGGGCACCCGGGCGACGTCGTCGAAGCGCGTCGCGACGGCTTCTTCGTCCGCGCAGACGCCGCGTTCCTCACCAAGCCGCAAAAGACGCTGCTGAACCGGCTCCTTGCGCTCGGCCACGCGTTCGCGACGCTCGAAGCGTTTGTGCGCCGCGCCGAGCTGCTTCCGAGCATCTACGTCCGCGCGCTCGCACATGGCATCGACGACGTGCTGCAGCAGTACGCCGATGCAGTCGTCGCGCTCGAGCGCAAAGTGCTCGCAGCCAAGAGCGTCTTTCCGCTCCCGCAGATGGTCTACGAGCTCGAAGCGTTCGCCGAGCTCCTGCCCGAGCTCTGCAAGCTCGTGCGCAAGATCGATGTCGCAGCCGCGCAGCACTCGAGCGCATGCATCGCTGGCGCGCAGCTGCTCGACCTGCTGCACCGCGCCACGAACTCCGGCTTCCCGCGCATCCGCCACGCGATGCAAGCGCTGCTCTACTGCTGCAACCGGTAGGCTGCGTAACCATGACTGTTGCCTGCGTAACCAGTACGTGCCCAAACCGGTTTCGGACACTCACACAATGGCTGCGACTGCTAGCATCCTGTTCAAGCAAATCTTGGCGTGGATCCTCTACGGCGAGATCGCAGACCCGTACCACGAGTTCTTTGTGCGCAAGACTGCGTCGTCGGCTCCCGCAGCGTCGACCGACCCTGGCGACCTGGCGTGGCACCGGCAGTTCTCGCTCGACCTCGACGCCGTGCCGCTCGCGTACTTCCCGCTCGCAGTCGCCGAGAGCGTGCTGTTCATTGGCAAGTCCATGCAGATCCTCGTGCGCGCGAACGAGTACTCGCTCGACGACGCGACGGCGCTCGTTGAGACAGTCGCGGCGCTCGCACACGAGCGCGTGTTTGACGCCGTCGCAGTCGAGCACGCGATGGAGAGCGTGCGGCGCCACATCGCCGCGCGGCTGCACAAAGAGGTCGTGGTCAAGTCCCATTTCCCCGCGTTCCTCGCAGCGCTCAAAGGCTTCTACTTGCTCGCGCGCGGCGAGCTCTTCCAGACGTTCATCGAGCGCACGTACGCGCTCATGACGATCAAGCCGTCGCACAAGTCCGAGGACGATCTGAACCACGTCGTGTGGCAGCAGCTCGTGCGCGACATGCTCAGCAGCAGCAGCAGCAGCGCCAATGACGACTCGATCACCCAGCTCTTCTCGATCAAGGTGCGCTTGTGTGTGTGTGTATGGGTCGATCGATGCTACCGTAGCTTTGTGCGGCTGGCACGTGCTATGTATGAACTGACAGAGTGCCTGTGCATGTGCTGCAGCTGCCGCTCCAGTCGTTTGCGTTCCGAGGCTTCACGAGCGCCGAGGGACTCGTGCTGGTCGGTGGGATGATGCGCGACGCTGCGAGTAAGGCGCTCGAAGTGCGACGCACGAGCTCCGACGCGACGCTCGGACATCATCTTCACCATCAGCAGCAGCAGCAGCATGAGACTGACGCTGACAGTCTTCAAGACAGCGGCGTCGTCTGGTGGAAGCACGTGCAGCACGACGCTTCGGCGTTCAGCTCCGAGTTTGTCGTCGACCTGAGTGCTGCTGCTGCCGCTAGCCGCTCGACGAGACGCCTCGCACTGCTTTTCAAGAACGACGGCGCGTTCGTCGCTCCTGCGACTGTCGACGGCTGCTTCCGCATCGACCAGGCGCACGTGGCGTACGTCTCGATCGAGTGCGCGATCGAGTCGGCTGCTTCGACTGCAAGCGACGACTCACTGGCGAGCAGCGGCGATGTCACGATCGTTGCGCAGATCACGGCGTCGCGCGCGCGCGAAGACGCCGAAGTGCGTGCGTCGCCGAGCGTGACGATTCCCATGGCGAGCAGCTCGCGGGTCGTGTTTCAGCTCCAGTACGCGCGGCAAGAGTTCCGAACGACGTCTGAGACGCCAGGAGCCGCTAGCAGCAGCAGCAGCAGCGCATCGTCGACGCAGCTCATGTACAAGAAAGTGCTGCTGCTGCTCGCGAACGGCGTGGTCGTGATGGAGACAAAGTTTGACTTTCAGCACGCGCTGGCGCTCCAGGCGTCGAGCGGCGAGTACTGGCTCGGCCTCGCGCTCACACCAGCGCTCCGTCTCGTCGAGTGGAGCTTGGACAAGTACTCGCCGAAAGCGACGTGGGCTGCAGGGACACTCTTGCGCGCGCAGAACGCGAGTCTCTCGCCGCGCGAGCTCTGGAACTGCGTGAGTCTCCACTGCGACGTGCCGTGGCCACTGCAGCTCCTCGTGCCAAAAGACACGCTCCGGTCGTACGCGCACTTGTTCCAGTTCTGCTTCCGCCTCAAGCGCGTCGCGCATGCGCTCGAGCGCACGTGGAAAGCCACTGCGCTCCGAGCGCCGAGCCGCGCGGCGTCGCACGCATGCGCACTGCGCGGCCGCATGAGCTTTGCCGTGCGCAACATTGAGCTCTACTTCCAGGTCTTTGTGATCGAGAACAGCTTCCGCAAGTGCCTCGCCGATGTCGAGGACGCGACGGACTTTGACAGAGTCAAGCGCATTCACGACAGCTTCGTCGCGGCGCTCGTGAAGAAGTGCTATCTCCACACGCGCACAGTCGCATCGGCACTTGACGACGTCGTTGCGAGCTGCTGGAAGTTCGTCGAGTACGTCTTGTACCAGGACAGTGCGCACGCCGCGCTCTCGTTCGACCGCGTCGCGGTGCTCGACCAGGAGTTCCAGCGCCGCTTTGAGTTCTTCTACGGCGTCCTGCAGCACTCGGACGCGCGCGACCTCGTCTTCCTCCTCGACTACAACGAGTTCTTCTCGACCGAGCGCGAGCTCCGCAAGCAGCAGCGCGCGGGTGTCTCGACAGTAGCAGGCGGAGGAGCGAGCGCCATGGCGCTGCCGTCTGTGTCTGGAGCGTCGTCACTGCTGCTGCACTGACTGATCCATAGACTGCTGGCAATACGACCGACCGACGCCTCAGAAGAGTCGCCTCGTGTCTCTTCCGCTCTCAGCTGCTCAATCAGTGTCTAGGACGACGACGACGACGCAAGCAAGTGAGCAAGTGATGGACGTGCCATCGCCGTCGTTGTCTGCGCTGTTTGCACGTCCTGCGTTCGCGCAGCGCTACCTCCGCGTGTGCGAGCAACTCGATGCGCTCCAGCCAGTGAGTACCTCAGCGCACCAGCGCGGAGCGAGTGACCGAGACGGAGGAAGCGCGGCGAGTCGCATCGCATTGCCATCGCGCGAGCGCATCGTCGAGCTCTTTGCGACGAACGAGCGCTTTCGACCAGCCGAGGAGGTGCGCGCGCTGAGCACCAAGCGCACTAGTAGCAAAGACGCTCCTCCTCCTGCTGCTGTCGCTGCTGCACCGATCGCAAGTTCGCTGTCACCGACAACGGCCAGTCGCGCTGCACGGATGCCGACGTCGCCAGTGTCGCCAGCAGGTGCGCGGCACGTGCGCCGCTCTGTCGTCACGATCGACGCGTCCGAGGCGACGAAGAAAGACGCAAAGGCGCAAGCGAGCGCTGCAGTCCACGTCCCAGTCGGCGGTCGAGCGCGGATCTTGCCATCGCAGGCGCTTCAGCGGTACCGAGCGCACTGCGTCGTACCTGCTGCGCGTGTGTTTGCTCTACGAGTCGCCTCACAGCGCTGCCGTTGTGGTTGATTGCGACTCTGTGGCTGGCAGCGCGAAGGCAGCGCTGAGGAAGCGGAGCAACGCGCTCGCGAACTTACAGCCTGCGACGACTGGCGGACTCGCACCCGACAAGCGCCGCGCGCTGCACAATGCGCCAGAGTACGTGGGAAGTGCTGCGGCAGGCGTCGACACCAGCAGGGCACACGCGCAACGGCAGCAGCAGCAGCGCACCAAGTGGCCACCAATCGCAGCAGGCGCCTGGGAAGCAAGCGCTCATCGCTGAGCTCGTGCACAAGACGCACTTCTCGACGCAGAGCATCTTCCAGATGAGCCGCAAGTTCAAACTCATCGCCGGCGCCTCGAAGAGCGTGATCTCGTTCGACGAGTTCCGCCAGATCATGAGCGAAGACGTCGGCGACTTGCTCGCGAGCATCGGCGTGCTCGGCGCCTCGGTAGACGCTGATCCGAGTGGCGACGGCACCGCCGCTTCATCAGCAGTGGCAGCAGCAGCAGCAGCAGCGCCGCCGCCGCAGACGCCCGACATGACTGCGATCGGCGCGACGATCTCGTCAAGTGAGACGTTCCTCCGCCGCCTCTTCCTCACGTTCGACGTCGATGGGGACGGCAAGATCGACTTTCGCGAGTTCGTCGTCGGTCTCAATGGCTTCGTCAAGGGCACGCCAGAGGAGAAGGTCCACGCGCTGTTTGAGATCTACAAGAGCGACGACGCGAGTGAGAAAGAGACCGTCGCGATCTCGGACTTGCTTGGACTCTTCCAGGGCGACCGGCATCTGTACCAAGAGCTCATGCGGTGCGTCGACGAGTACTTTGCGCGCGTCGAGCTCCGCGACGAGCTCCAGCCAACGATGAACGAAGACGAGTTCGTCGCTGCATCCGTCGCGGAGCCGCACTTGCTCGACATGGTGAGTCGCCCAGTGCCATCGCGACGGTACGCGAGCGAAGCGCACGTGCGCGAGAAGGTCCGCGCGTTCATTGAGCAGAAGAAGCTCAACTGGAAGAAGCTCCTGGCGATCCACCGGTGCATGGTCGACTCGACGCGGTCGCTTGTGGCGGCAGCCAGTCTGAGTCCTAGCACCGCTGTCTCGCGTCGACGCAGCAGCATGAGCAGCAGCAGTACCCTGTCGTCGTCGCCGCCTGCAACGCCAACACGCGTCGCGACTGCGCGCAAAGACGACAGCGACGCAGCCAATGTCCAGACGCTCGCGATCCCCGCCGCAGCCTTCCACGAGATCCTCACTGCCTGTCTCGGTGCGACACCTGGCGGCGCGCACGACGACGAGGCGCTCACGCAGAGCATCTTGCTCGCGTACGTCGCGACGCCGCGCGAGAAGCTCAATACACCGCAGCAGCAGCAGCAGCAGCAAGCGCGTGGCAGTGTCGGGACGCTCGAGAGCGAGCGCCGCGACAAACCAGTGCGACGATCCTGTACGTACCTGCGCTGCGTAGTTGGGTCTCCTCATTCGTGCACAGGACGCACGAGACTGACGAAGCAACGCCATCGACTGCGCGTGCGGCAGCGATCGTGGAGCACTACGTCGCGCACGTGTCGTGCGGCGAGCTCTCGCAGGACATCGCCGTTGCGCTCCAGACTGCGCTCACCGCTGAGCACGACGCCGATTCGAAAGCGCGGTACTACTTTGAGCTCTACGACCAGGACGGCGACGGGCTCTTGTCGCGCAACGAGCTCTGCACAGCGATCTGCGCAGGCTTTGGGCACTTTGGGCAGAGCATGATGGACGTCGTGCGCATCCTCGAAGACGAAGACGCCGACCAGGACGGCGAAGTGACCAAGGACGAGTACATGCGTGCTGCGAGCAAGTCGCCGCTCATCCTCGCGTCGCTCTACACGTGCTTGCAGCGCGAGGTGTGACTGACGTCTTGGTGCATGTGCACGCGAGAGAGCGAGAGAGTAAGGACAGCGCATTGACAAGAGGAGGCGTCTATGTAGATAGCGGACAGCGACAACGCGAGAGAGAGGAGACCCGCTCGCTCGCTCGCTCGCGTCTGCTGCTAGTGTACGATCGATCATTGCTGGCGTGAGCAGGCGTGCGACGCTCACTGGGTCTTGGGGACTTCGTCGACCGCAGACAGCGCAGGCGACGTCCGCGTCTCAGTCGCTGTAGTCGCCGTCGCAGTCGTGCTCTCGTCGTCGGACGACGAGTGCGAGTGCGTGGACGACTCGATCGCTGGCGTCAGCGGCTCGACGTCCTGGAACGACGACGACGAGCCGTAGCTCTGGAGACTCTGGTGCGGTCCGCGCGTGCTTTCGAACGACGCGGCGGAGTGGAACGACCCGCCGCCGCCTCCGAGCGACGACGACGTCCGGTTCGTGAACGCGCGCGTCGAGTTGTTCTTCTTCATGAACGCGCGCTTGGCTCGCGCTGTGCCACGCGCGAGTGCGACTGCGTCGCCAACGTGCTTTGCCTCGGCGTTCTCGCTCCGCCCAAAGACGTTGATGTGGCCCGACTGCTTCTTCTTTGGCCGCCGGTGCGACGACGACACTTGGTCTTTGTGCGTGAACACAAAGCCGCAGCGCAGGATGACTTTGACCGTCTGCATCGCCGTGTTCCGGTCCATCTGCTTCTCTTCGTGCGTCAAGTACATGTACGGCACGAGGCCGTTGTGCTCCTTCTTCTCGTCGTTCCGGCGCGGTCCGTACTTCCAGCCCTGCTCCATGCGCATCTTCGCCCACACTTCGTGCGTGTTCTCGGCCAGGAGCTCGATCACCGAGCGCAAGTAGCCCGGGACCTTGGCACTCTCTGTCGGAATCGGCTTGGGCTCATACGTCCCGCCTTCTTCGAGCGCCGGCTCGCCAAACTCGATCGAGATCTCTTCCGCCGTGCTTGGCGGCTCGAGGATGTACCCGAGCGCCGTGATGACCTTGAGCGTCTCGATCGACGTGTCGCGGTCGTACTGCTTGTCCTGCTCCGTGAGCTCTTCGTACGGCACGAGGTCCGGGTGCAAGAGCGCGTCGTTGTCGCGCTGCGGACCCCAGCGCCAGCCTTGCTCAATGCGACCAACGGCCCAGACTTCGTGGGCATTCTGCGACAGCAGCTCGCTCAAGAACGTGATCGAGTTGGGCAAGCGCACGTGGTGCGTGTCGACTGGCTGCGGCGTGTACTTGTACCCCTCGAGCTCGCGCTTGTCGAGCGGCGTGAGCGCCGACGGGAAGCGCTCCAGGAACGTGATGACCTCGGTGAGGATCCGGTCGTCGATATTGTGCACGCGGATGTTGCGCTTGTGCACTTTCTTCGCAATGAACATGCGAAAGTTGCGCACGAGCTCGTCAAAGCGGCACGAGATGCCGCGTCCTGGCGCAGCGAAGCTCTCGCGAATGAGCTTGTCGACGTCGGCGTCCGTCACGAGGCGGTTCGCTTTCTTCTTGGTGCGCTTGCAGCTAAAGAGGTTCCGGACGTAGCCCCAGAGCACGTGGCCGACAAAGTACTGGAGCCACGTGCGCTTCGGGAACAGACACGCCTCCATGCCGTTCAGGATCGTGTCGCCGTTGTAGAGCACACGGCAGCACCGAATGTGCTCGGGTCCACCGATGCCGTCGTGCCGATGGCGAAAGCCAAAGAACGGCTTGCCACCGACTTCGTCGACGCTGCTCGCGTCGCTGATGCGCACTTCGAGTTCCGTGCCATTCGCGTCGTCTTTCGGCGCTGGTTCCGTGCGGCGCTTGTAGTGCGACGGCACGTACGCGTGCTGCCCGCCGAGGACTTCGAGCGTGATCTGGTCTTTCGTGAGCGATCCGTCATCCATCTCGACGCACGCGCCGCGCTTGAGGCGCTTGAGGATCGCGACCGTGTCCGTCGCAGGCGACACAATCGGCAAGTACGTCACCGGGAACTCGACCAAGTCGGCGTACGAGTCGGTCGACGACGCGCGTGGGCGCTTGTCGACAATGACCTTGTGCTCGACCTCGAACGTCGCCTCGGGGTCGACTTTGCGCTTGATCCAGAGACACCAGAGCGCCGTGTGGACCCAGGACCGGAACTTGGCGCGCAAGCGCTTGCGCTCGGCCATGAGGTACTTGTAGTCGATCAAGAGCACGCGCTGGTAGCCGCAGATTAGGAGCTGCTCGGTCGAGTAGATGCTCACGCCGGCTTTCTTTGGCGGCAAGCGCACGTGGACACGCAAGCCGTGGACGTAGTTCTTCACTTGCTTGGCCAAGTCGTACTCGACGTCTGTGAGCGCGTCGTCTTGGTCGCCGCTAGTGCTACTGAGCGGCGGCGGCGGACTGTTGCCGTCGCCACTGAGGAGCGACCGCTTGTTCTCTTCGCGCGCCTTCTTCTCCGTTTGTGCGAGCGAGTAGTACTCGCTCATGATCGCAATGAACATGTTGACGCAGATGAGGTAGATCGAGATCATGAAGCTGAAGAAGAAGACGCCGGCCATCGCCGGGTTCGCGTTGTAGATCTGGTTGTAGTCGAACGCGCCGAGGAGCATCTGGAAGCACGACGTGAGCGAGACCGAGATCGAGTGGTACTGCCGCGTCGCACTGCCGAACGTGAGGAAGCCCATGATCGCAAAGCCCACGAACATCGTGAAGAAGATCACGACGAACGCCAAGAGGTCCTTGGCCGCGAACCGGAGCGTGCGCCAGAGCAAGTTCAGGCGCGAGTTCAGACGGAGGTACTTGAAGATGATCGCGACCGACACGAGCGCGAGCGCCGCGGCAAAGTTCGTGATCGCGGAGAAGTTCCACGCCAGTGGCTCAATGTCGACGTAGCACGCAGCGGCAGTCGCCTGGTCGCTCGCAGGGCCGGAGCAGTCCATCATGACGACGCGATGGAGCGCGTCGCGGAGGTTCTCGGACCGCACGAGGTATGTCGTCCACTGCGCGAGGAAGAGGATCAAGAGCACGAGCTGGAACATGTCGAGGAGGTTCCAGAGCGAGTGGACGTACTTGTTCAAGCCGTGCTCGCGCAAGTCCGAGAGCTCGCGGACGATGAGCCAGACGGTTGCGAGCACGAGCACGAGCACGAACGCGTTGTCGAGGAGGAAGTCGTACGAGTCGCGGTAGCTCGAGAGGATCCGGAAGCTCTTGACGCGCGACGTCGTCTCCATGTAGTCCGTGTCCGACATCTCAAACAGCGCCTGGACGTGCGTGAAGATGCTCGAGCGCGGGTTGTAGTACGCGTAGTTGGCGACCAAGTACCGCGAGCCGTCGGTCAAGAGGTCCTGCTTGAGCTGCGCGACGATCGCTTTCGCGGCCGTGGCGTTGTCGCGCGGCAAGTACACGGCGTAGCCGCCGTCGCCGTAGTCCATCTCGTGGCTAAACAGACTCGGGTTGAACGTCTGGGACCGAATGAGCACGCCAAGACCGCGCTCCCACGTGTACGCTTTGCCCAAGGCGTTCGTCGCCGATACTGAGCCGTACGGCGCTGTGTCCTCTTTGTGCGCCGAGTAGTCGGGGTAGCACACTTCGCTGTCAAACAGGATGAAGTCGTTCCGGCCTTGCGTGTAGCGACAGAGGTCACCGCGGACACGACCCGTGCGGAGCATGACGCTGCCAATGCGGCGGTTGTTCCGGATCGGCGGGTCGTAGAAGCCGGCGAGGAGCGGGCCGTCGACCCACTGCCAGAGCTCGCTCTCGACCATGACGTCGTCAAACGTCTTCTTGATCGCAATGTCTGGGAACTCTTCGTCGAAGAACAGGTCGGACAGCGCGGCGTTCTGCTCGTACGGAAAGTGGATCGGCAGCGAGAGCAGCGCGACCATGATCACGCTCAGGAACACGAGGTACACGAGGAGCTCTTTGTAGAACTTGTTGCGCTTCTCCTGCTCGAGACAGAGCTGCACGCGCTTCATGTGCACGCGCATGGTCGAGTAGTACGCCACCTGTTCCTTGAGCGCCTTCTCGGCTTGGAGCTGCTCCGCCGTCTTGCCGCTCATGTCGTTCCACGCCGAGACCATCGACGAGCGGAAGCCCGAGGCGTGGTGCGGGTTCGACCGACTCCCTCTCGCGTTCGGGCCGTTCAAGTTCGTCGCCGTTGTGTGCATCTGGCCGAGGAACGAGCCGTTGCTGTAGTGCGACTGCGCCGTGTACTTGCGCCGGCGACAGACGCGCATGCGCTTACAGAACGCGCCGACGCGCGACGCGAGCGACGGTCCTGCGTCTGCGTGCGTGTCATTACCATCAGCATTGGCGTTCGCATCGCCGTTGCTCGAGTGCGTGTGTGGCAGCGACGCAGCAGACGGCTGGCGCGGCAGCCGCGCAGCGGTGGTCGCGTCGTCGTCCGAGTCGCCGCCTTGCATGAGCGCGAAGCTAGCGCGCGGACTCGCGAGCAGCGCCGGTGTCTGGGCTGCTACTGCGGCGGCGGTGGGAGAGGCCGTGCGCGACCGAATTGTTGGGTTGTGCTGGCCGAGCGGCGGCGTGGTCGTGCGTGCGAGTGAGTGAGCGAGGATGGCTGAGCGAGCTGTTGTCGGTGCAAGCGATGGCGACTGTCTACCGTGATCAGGTGGGTCGATAGGAGGCGGAGACACCCCTGGTCACTCGATCACTCGATCGACGGACTGATCAATCCTCCGGTTCCTCTTGCTCGCTTGTTGCTGCTCGTGTCGCTTGTGTCAATCGAGCGAGTGCTGTTGTCGCGCGTGGCAGTCTGCGCGCGAATCGAGTATAGAAACACGAAGGCTAAAGTCGCACAAGTGAGCTCGAGCCAGGCAATCTGTGAAACAGCAGTCGGTGGCGACAGCCATCGAGTCGGTTGGTTTGGTTTGGTGCAAGAAATGACAGGAAAAGACACAGCAGCATAGCATGTTGGGATCCGCAAAGCGAGTAAAGCATCGTCGCGACGACACCTTCGAAGCTTTGGGAATGAACACCATCGAGAAGCTGTTGGTGACATCCAATAGGACGACTTGGATCTCACGTGCGCATATGAAGTACTGCCAGTACTCCAGCCGATCAAATGTGCTGGTTTCGGATCTCAAGCACAAAAGATCCAGGTCGGGCCACCATCTGCGGCACACTCCCACCACCAGTCGCAAACCTCACACTCTTCAATCACCACACCTCTGAACATCTGAACATGGCACATGACCAGCCGAGCAAGTCGAGCACTTGCGCGCGCGCGACCATTGCAGCAGCGCACATGGGTGTCCGTGTGCACATGCGCACATATGCACATACGCTGCTGCTTGAGCGCATGGGCTGGAATTCTGGCTCCACACACCACACACACACACAGGCGCAGCCGCGTGAGAAAATCCAGCGGCGCATGAGAGGCAGACCGACCAGCTGCGCGCTGTGCATTGACAGCAGGATGCCATGCCTGGATCAGCGAGCACCTGATCAAGATGATGGCGATACTCGCCACTTGCGTCTCGTTCCGAGGCTGTTGGGCTATTCGAGACGGCGTCTGCACGACTGTGCGAGCGTGCGCGCGTGTATCGGTGACCGCAAGGCTACAACCACTGCAACATGCAGACCATGGACCGCTCGTGCGGAGTGCACGCGCCTTCTTGGAGAATGCGCTCGTCCTCGTTGTTCGCCATACGTCCGAACAACCAGCGCCTGTGTGTTGTGGCGTGAGCAAGCGGAAGACGCGGCAGGATCGACACTACGTAGCCTGTAGTCGTGGTCTGGTGGTCTTTGTGAGAGTGAGGAGATCAGGGCGACACGGGCGACCAGTCGAGCTCTTCCTAGGACTGCTCGTGTCGGCAGCGTTCCTGCGCTTTGCGACCGACTATATGCTCGACAAGAGCGCACCGGACACTGGCAGTACGTCCCTGGATCGATCTCCACGCACTCCTTCAGCCATTGCTACGCACTCACGCACTCCCTCCCATGCCACTCACCTCATGCTACTGCTACTGCTACTGCTACTGCTGCCCTAGAACAGAAAGTAAGTCTGTGCGAGCGGCAGCTTGTCGGACGGACCGCACGTGAGCAGCTTCCCGTCCGCGTGCACTTTGTACGTCTCCGGGTCAACGGTGATCTTCGGCAGCGCGTCGTTGAGCTTCATGTCTTTCTTCGTCAAGCCGCGACAGCGCTGCACGGCTTCAATGCGCTTCGTGAGACCGTAGCCCTGCGCGACGCGCTTGTCGACGCAGCTCTGACTCACAAACGCGACCGACGTATCGCCGACTGCAGCACCCATTGCGCCGAACATCGGCCGCATCTTCACAGGCTGCGGCGTCGGGATCGACGCGTTCGGGTCGCCCATCTGCGCGTACACGATCGCGCCGCCTTTGATCACCATCTCCGGCTTTGTCCCAAAGAAGCTTGGCTTCCAGAGCACGAGGTCCGCGAGCTTCGTCGCCTCGACCGAGCCAATGACGTGCGCCATGCCGTGCGCGATCGCAGGGTTGATCGTGTACTTGGCCACGTACCGCTTCACGCGGAAGTTGTCGCGCTGGTGCGTCGACGCCGCGTCCTCGGGCAGCAAGCCGTGCAGCTTCTTCATCTTGTCTGCAGTCTGCCACGTGCGCGTGACGACTTCACCAATGCGACCCATCGCCTGCGAGTCGGACGAGATGATGCTGATCGCGCCCATGTCGTGGAGCAAGTCCTCGGCCGCGATCGTCTCGCCGCGGATGCGCGACTCGGCAAACGCCACGTCCTCTGCGATGCTCTTGTCCAGGTGGTGACACACCATCTACGACGGCAACACCAGTAGCGATAGCAGGGCAGTTAGGACACTCGCACACATACAGAGAGAGAGAGCGTGGTCGAGCAAGAGACACGAGACACGAGACACGAGCAAACACACGCACCAGCATGTCGACGTGCTCGTCGATCGTGTTGCGCGTGTACGGACGCGTCGGGTTCGTCGACGACGGCAGGACGTTGAGCTCGCCGCAGACCGTGACAATGTCCGGTGCGTGGCCGCCGCCCGCGCCTTCGCTGTGGTACGTGTGGATCGTCCGGCCCTTGAACGCTGCGATCGTGTGCTCGACGCAGCTCGACTCGTTCAGCGTGTCCGTGTGGATCGTCACTTGGATGTCGTTTGCTTCGGCGATCGTGAGGCAGTTGTCGATCGCCGCTGGCGTCGTGCCCCAGTCTTCGTGGAGCTTCATCCCGACTGCGCCGGCGTCGATCGTGTCTTGCAAACCGTCTGGCACGGCGGTGTTGCCTTTGCCCGTGAGTCCAATGTTCATTGGGATCGCGTCCGTGGCTTGGAGCATGAGCTTCACGTGGTTCGGACCAGGCGTGCACGTCGTCGCGTTCGTGCCAGTCGCAGGACCTGTGCCGCCGCCGACGAGCGTCGTGAGACCGCTTGCGAGCGCCTCTGTGCAGAGCTGCGGACAGATGAAGTGCACGTGCGCGTCAAAGCCGCCGGCGGTGACAATGAGCCCTTCGCCGGCGATCACTTCCGTGTTCACGCCGACGACCATGTTTGGCATGACGCCGTCCATCACATCCGGGTTCCCGCCTTTGCCAATGCCGGCGATGAGGCCGTGCTTGATCCCAATGTCGGCTTTGTAGATGCCCGTGTAGTCGATGATGAGCGCGTTCGTGATGATCGTGTCGAGGACGCTGTCAGCACCGACGCCAGACGCTTGCCCCATGCCTTCGCGCAGGACTTTGCCGCCGCCGAACTTGCACTCGTCGCCATAGATTGTCAAGTCGCGCTCGACCGAGACGCAGAGCGCCATGTTCCCGAGTCGCACGACGTCACCAGTCGTTGGACCAAACGTCTGCGCGTACACGCTGCGCGGCATTGTGCAGATGTTGAACGCAGGGACCTGCGCGTGTGCTGGCAACTGCGAGACATCAAGCGTTTTGTGGCGAAAGCCCTGGGCGACTGCGCGTGCGACGATCGCATCGACCTTCGACACATCGACTTTGCCGCTTGCGAGGTTGTTCCCGCCCGAGATGACCTGTTCGCCGCCGATGGGGACGATCGAGACCGTCTTCTCGTCGCCAGGCTCAAAGCGCACGGCAGTGCCAGACGGGATGTTCAGCCGATGGCCGTACGCGCGCTTGCGGTCCATCTCCAAGTACGGATTCGTCTCAATGAGGTGGTAGTGGCTCCCGACCTGGATCGGTCGGTCCGTGAGGTTCGTGATCTGCAGCGCCTGCGCAGAGCGTCCGGCGTTCAGCACAAGGTCTTCATCGGGTGTCACGACTTCGCCAGGCACGTGCACCACTGGCGCGACGCTTGGCTGGGCGTCGAACTTGTCGAGCGACGGCACTGGCAAGAACGAGCCGTAGAGCGCGAGCGAGAGGTCGCCATCGAGGCGAGCGATCGGGTGGTGGATCGTCACGAGCTTCGTGCCGTCGGGGAACGTGCCTTCGACCTGCACTTCGTCCAGCATCGCAGCGACGCCATCCATCACTTGGCGTCTAGATAGGTAGACAGACACACAGATGTGGTGGTCGCTTAGATGGAGCAGTGCCGCACACGCGCACACGAGCGCGGTCTCAGCAGACGTGACTCGGTCCACCGTCATCGAGAGTGAGGCAGGCGAGTGTGTACGTGTGTACGTGTGTGTACAGAATGAGAGAGTGAGACGTACTTTCCCAGCATCTGCGCGCCAATCGTCATGAGCTCCGCGACGGAGCGGCCATCGCGAATAAGCTCCAGCACCTGTGTGCGTGCGTGCATGCGTGTGTGTGCATGCGTGTGAGTACAAGCAGTGGGTGTGTTTGCTCACCACCGGAACCATCGCAGTTCGCACCTGCGTCGCGAGGAGTGCGACGGCCTCGGTGTAGTTGAGCCGCAAGCCGCGAGCGAGGCGCTTCTGCGCGAGTGCGCCGGCAGCGTGGAGCACCAAGTGGTCTTCTTCGCGCGGACTCAGTCGCATGCTCGCGCTCTCGGGTGATCTCGATCTCTCGCGAGGTCTCTCTTCTTGCGCGCGTCGAATCCAAAGTGAGCGCGAGTCGAGCGAACAGGCGAGCGTGATCCTTGACGGTCTGCAGCGATGGTCCCATCTACCCGTCTCAGGCATTGGTAGCATTTGCAAGGAAAGCCAAGTATGTTGCACTGTCTACAGTTATGCTACTTGTGATTGGCTACGAGTGACGCGACGCGCTTCACGTGGCTCGTGTGGGACACACACGGAATCACGTCAGGCAGACGTCAGGCTCAGGTTGGTGTGTGCTGGCACTCTCGATCCCCACGCACTCGAGTCGCAGGCTCACTTGCTCGCTTGCCTCCAGGAGCATCTAGACATGACTCGATGTCTCGATGTAGAGATTGGTGCTCAAGGGGTGCTCCCTTGAGTTGTGCCTCGTCTTGGCGTCGCTGCTGCAGTCACAGTGCGCTGCTGCGTGTGGGCTGAAGCATACGAGGGACGCGAGAGCAGCAGAGCGACGAGTGTTGGCGTCACTGAGCTCAGTCGTCACAATGCCA
>JAASFT010000380.1:0-21594 GCA_023333885.1 Globisporangium parvum
AGCTGGACAATGGGTTCACTCCTGTCGTGTGCTTCACTCAGACTCATCGACACGAAGGCTTCTCACTGAATCGCGTCGTTCGCTGGAGCGCGAAGAACACGACGTCGCTTGACCTTGTGCAGTTCCTCCATGCACACCTCCGATTTGTTGGCTGAGTCTGGTTGAGTCGTGGCCTAACGAGCTCTGAAGACCAACTTGCTGTGCGTTGTGCGTTGTGCGTTGTGCGTTGTGCCAAGTGTGCTGGATCGCAAAACAAACAAGCTGAGCATCGAAGTAGACTTGCTGTGCCTTGGTGCAAACAACGACGTTGTTGTAGCTTGGACAGACAACCCACAAGGACTGCGCACCAAGCTGCGCACCACCTGAGTGTGCCAGCAAGTCATCTTCATTCGACGCGATGCTGAGAGCCTCAAACGAGACTGGCTGCTCCCGAACGCATCGTTCATCGTCGAATACATACGCGGGCATGAACCTCCACAATGTCTGGGGCTCTGGAACGAGTGTGTGGTCGAGTGTGGGCACCTCGCGAGGCAACAGACACAGCAGGCTGTTGGTAGTATGTTGCTTGTGCTGCCGTGTCGACGATGACCACGCACGCAAAAACCACGCCAACCTTGCTTTCTGTATGTTCGCTGTCGAGCGTCGTTGCCGTATTTGCTGTAGTAGTGAAGAAAGCGCGTAAACGATGCCACATTTTGATGTTTGTATGAATGGAGTCCAAAAATACATGTGCCGCTTCCCTAATGTAATAACGATAGAGAAAAAAGTGAGGTTTGACGGAACATGTCTGACGCGGACATGTTATGACAGACACAAGCCCAGCAGACCAGAGGACGAACCTGCGCGCTTGGCTCACGTGCTGCATCGTCGACGACCGCGACGCGCAGCACCTGCAGACACGAGCCCAGCAGCTGGTCGCGCGAGTATGAGCCACACAAGCGCACTCCATGACGTCGCAAACGTAGTCGAGATGCTCGACTTTCTCGCGCAGAACCGCCTCGAGGCAGTACGCGTTGAGCTGTCAGACAATGACAACGACAGCGCTGCTAGTCACAGTGGTAGCGATGCGCACGAGGGCAGTCGGAGCGATTCGACTGCAGCAGTCGAGCCGAGTCGTGTCGATAGCAACAGCAGCAGTAGCAACCACTCAGCGCGTGCGAGTGGACTGACCGACCTCGCAAACGTGCACGAGATGCTCGAGTTCTTGGCGCAGAACCGCCTCGAGAGCGTGCGCATCGCAGTTCCGACTGCACAGGAGACGCGGTGCAGCGAGAGCGACGACGAGACTACGCGTCGTGTAGCGTGTGGGCGAGTCGACCACGCTTGTAGCCCAGATGTGGCGCAAGCGAAGCGACCGAGACCGAAGCGAGCGCGCGCGGCGGCAGAGCGCGACCGCGACCGCGTGTTTGCCAAGCGCATGTACTACCAGACGCTGGTACGCGACGCGCGCGCGTGATCGCTCGCCAGCCTCACATACATGCTGACATCCTACACTTGCATCTGCTGTGTCGCTGGGCACTAGGACACGCTCCACGACCTCCAGCACCAAGTCGAGCGTCTCGAAGCCGATGCAGCAGTAGCGCTCGCGCAGTACCACGGCGCACGCACGAGCAGTCACGTCAATGGGCAGCAGCAGTCGCGCGACGCGGAGGACGCTGGCGAGCGTACCCAGCGCTGCAGTGTGCGCGACCGCTTTGTCGCGCTGCTGGACGAGCGCAGTGCCCTAAAAGCAGCGAACACTGACCTCGTAGCAAAGCTCACAGCAGCAGCGCAGCGCGCAAAGCACGTCAGCCACCTCACAGCGACTGAGCTCCGATCGAACGCGCGGACGCAGCACGAGTGGGACGAACGGAGCGCGCAGCCGCCACGCGGCGACGAGTTCCGTCCCGTGACGCTCGAGTACTGCGCACAGGTGACGGACCGTGCGTACAGACGCGTGTGTGAGGTCCGCGCCCGGAGTCCGAGTAGCTTCACGTGGGGCGCGGAGCTCTTTGGGTGGAAAGACTTCCGGACCGTCGAAGCGAGCTGCATCACGTACTCGCTCGAGAAGATCTTCCTGTTCCAGCACTTTGAGAGCATGGCGCAGCGGTACTGGGACCTCGCAACGACCGAGCAGGCGTCCGAGAAGCTCTACTCGCCGAGCCTCAAAGTCCGGTTCCACATCCTCCAGCGCGTCGACGCGAACAACTTGGTGATCTACCGCACGATCGACCGCCCAGCGGAGCTCGGACCGAATGGCCTCGAGCAGCGCATGCGGACGTTCGTGCTCACGTCGCGCGTGGCACTCCGCGACGGCCACGGGTGCGTCATCCTAACGTGTGCGATTGACCCTGCGCGCGTGCTCGTGAGCGCGACGGCGCCGCCGAAAGGCAGGACGCGCCTCGAGCCCGTGCGCGAAGAGATGTGGATGGACAACCTCAAGTGGCTCATCTGCGAGCCCATGGGCGAGAGCAGTCAGCACTGCAAGCTCGTGTTTGGCGGCGTGCTCGACGGCGTCGCGACTGCGAACCCGAGTCAGTGGATCCTCGAAGAGCTCATGGTCGGGATCCGGTACGAGCGCGGCGGGTGCGGACCGTTCAACATCCTGGTCGACTAGCGCGTCGTACGCGAGAGAGCGTCGTCAAGTCGAGAGCGACCAAGTCGAGGGAGCGAAGGCTGAGAGTAAACGAGAGCTCGGGGCCGCTAGTGTGGACGAAGCATCGCGTGCACCACACCGGTTGGCGACTCTTGGTGCTCAAGCGTCGCGAATCGCACTCGCGACACATCGAGAGCCTCAAGACGTCGCTCTCTCGTCGTTGTGGCAAACAAGCAAGCAAGCGAGCGAGTGCGCGTGGCGTCGTCGCTACGGTCAAACAAGCTCAGTCGCTGCTGCTCGGGCGTGAGGGAGCGATGATGGAGGGATACTTGTGGAAGAAGGGCGGGCTGCTGTCGTCCATGTACGTTCCCAACACTCTCGCCCTCGTGGTCGCATCAGTGCGCCGTCGTCAGAGCTGCAAGCTCGCGCACTGACAAAGTTCGCGTGCGTGTGTGCGTCCGTGTGCCTGTGCAGGCAGCGGCGCTACTGTGTGCTCAAAGGCACAATGCTCGCGTACTACACGAACGAAGACGAGTACAAGCGCAAAGCCACGCCGCGCGCAGTGCTCGAAGTCGTCGCAGTGCGCGAGTGGGACGGCGCAAGTGCGCTCAAGACGTACAAGCACGCGCTCGAGATCGACTACCTCGGCGGCGCGACGTACCAGTGCCACTGCGATTCGAGCGAAGACAAGGCGCTCTGGCTCCAGGCCATTCGCCATGCGCTCGATGAGCCGGACCGGATCATGCAAGATGAGATCGAAGATGCTCAGCAGCGGCTTCTCAGGGACTCGGAGACGGAAGAGCAAGCGCTGGCACAGGCAGCTGACGCTGTGCGCACGGCTCAGAAGCTTGGGCAGGACGCACTGAGCTACGAGCAGAGCATGAAAGACAATGCAGTCGAGCGACATGCGCTCGAAGAGAAGCTCCAGCACACAAACGTCTTACTCGCGGAGGCAACGAGGAAAGCAAGCGAGACGCGGCAGGCGCTCGAGAGAGCACGAGAGAGCGCTCACGACGCGGCGCTTCACTCTGACGCACCAAGCGACGACGGCAACGAGACTAAAGACAGCGAGGACGAGCTCGCGGGAGCGCGCCACCGGCGCAGCAGTAGCTCGAGTCCTCGTCGACGCGCACCGTCGCTTGCAGCCGACGCGACCGAGCGCGTTGAACGTCTCACGGCACAGCTCGAGGTCGACACGACGCTGGAAGAGACGCACAAGCGCGACATCGCAGCGCTCGACCAGCGCGTGATCGACCTGAGTCACGACTACGCCGAGCTCTTTCGCAAGGCGCGGGAGTGCGCAGAGCAGAGCCAGACCCTGCGCAACACGGCAGCCTCGAGTCTCCAGCAAGCGCAGTCTGCGAAGCAGCTCGCAAAGCTCCGGATCGAGTCGTGGACGGCGTCAGCGTCGCACTTGGACCCACTCGCGGACGGCTACTTGCTCTGCAAACATCCGTACAAGCCGACGATGCATCGGCGGTACTACGTCCTCTTTGGCAACACGCTCTGCTGGTACAAGGACGCGGACACGTACGCAGCGCTCGCTGACTCGCCTGCCGGCGTCGTGCACGTCTCGGGCGTGACGGACTGGAACGGCAAAGCCGGTGGCATGAAGGTCTTGCCGCACGCGTTCTCCATTGTCACGGTCGAAGGCAAAGTGCTCTGTTGCAGTGCGCCAACGCGCCAGAGCGTCACGACGTGGACGACAGCACTGCACATCGGCATTGCAATGCCGCCGCTGTCGCCGCACCGCGCAGTTGCCGCCAAGTCGCGACGGGACTCGTTCGATCTCATGTCGTCCATGGTGGCGCTGTCGCCAAAGAAGAGAGGCAGCTCGGGCCTCTTTCAGTTCCCAAGCCAAGGCGGCGACGAGAGCAGTAGCAGCAGCGGAGCAGCAGACGCTACGGGTGTCAGTGCGGCGTCCCAGGACGCGCGTGAGAGTACCGCCTCGGATGCACTGGTCTCACGAGAAGCACTCGAGTCGACAGTCGTCGTGGAAGGCTACTTGGTCAAGAAGAGCGCGTTCGTGCCGGTGATGAAGAAGAAGTACTGCGTGCTCAAGGGCTTGCGGCTCTACCTCTGACTCGCACGACGCGTACGCGAGCAGCAGCGCGAGTCACGACGAGATCCAAGTGTGTAGCGTCTCGGACTGGGACGGCCACGGCGCGCTCTTGCACTACCACTACGGCTTTCAGATCGAGACGCTGCGGCACCAAGCGATCTACTGCAGCGCCGCGAACAATGAAGAGAAAGACAAGTGGGTCCACGGCATCCGCGCGTCGCTGCTCAAGCACCGCGAGTGCTTGCTCTCGCCAACGCGCCGCGAAGATTCCATGATCGACCGTGCGCGTAAGCGTCTCCTTTGTCGCACCCCCGAGCAAGCTGGCGATGCGAGCGACAGCAGTGACACTGGAGCGCCGCTCCAGGTGCTCGACGAGAGCGCTGCCGCCCACGACGAGTTCCACGCACTGCTCCACGAGTTCTACGCCGAGCACAACGCGAGCAAGCTCAGCGACGTCCCGATGCTCGTGGACCGCTACACTCAGCGGGAGCGTGCGCTCGTAGAGCACCTCGACCGGATCTACGGCACTGCGCTTGCGCAGGACGCGCACGTCGGAGCCTTGCTCGATCGCCTCGCAGCGACCAAGCAGCAGCAGCAGCCACTCGTGCGCCGCAAGAGCAGTGGCGTCACAAGCGGTCTCGTCGACTTTGTCAAGATGGCGGGGTACCTCGCGTGGAACACGGAGCGGTGCTACTGCATCCTCTCGATCAACAAGCTCGTGCGGTACCGAACGCAGACGCTGTACGAGACGGCGCCGTACGACCCGATCGAGGCGGTTGTGATCGCGAGCGTGTACGAGTACCCACCACCGCCAGACTTTGTCCCAACCGCGTCAGCCAAGAACACGTTCTTTGTCTCGTACTACCCGAGCGAGCTCGACGATGCACCGCATCCTGCAGTATCCGCACCATCGACGCCGTCGCAGCTCGCTCTTAGCGCTACGACAGTCGACGAGAAGCTTCAGTGGATGGCGAAGATCCGCAGCGGCCTCGGGTTTGTCCACGCAAGCGCCGCACCAGCGTCTACCGCTCGAAGTGTGGGCAGCAGCCACGAAACCGGCAGCGCCGCGAACGACGCACTGCGGCGCAAGCTCATTGCGTTCTACAAGGAGCACAACCCCCGCAAGGTCGGCGAAGTCGAGACGCTGCTCGTGTACTTTGCCGGTAACGAGCTCCAGCTCTTGCGGGACTTGGATGCGACGTATGGCACGAGCATCGCGAGCGACCCTGACACTGTCGCACTCGTGCCAGTCGCAGCAGCACGCGACACAGTCGCCACGAGCGCCACGCAGTACGAGAGCTACCTCTGGGTCAAGCACCCTGCACTCGGTCTCGCGTCCCAGCGGTGCTACTGCGTCCTTCGCGACGAGACGTGGAGCTGCTACCGCTCAAGTCGCGACGCCCATGCGGACGGTAGCAACAGTCGCGGTGAGGACGGCACTAGCAGCGATGCTATGTGCGACAGCAGCAGCGCTTTGCAGCAGCACGCGACGACGCCGCTGCTCGTGGACGTCGTCACAAGACTTCACACTCACCTTGAGCCAAACGAGGCGCTCGCAACATCGTTCAGCATCGAGACACTCGCGAACGGCCCAGTCTTGCTCCGCACCGACGTCGACAAGCTCGCGCACGACTGGACACGTGTGCTCCGCCGCGCAGCCGACGCATTTGAACGCGACGAGCAAGCTCGCGAGCTCGAACGCGAGCAGGCAGCGTCATCGGAGCGGCGCCGCACGAGCTCAGTCGTCGTGCTGCCAGTCGAAGGCCCCGTGCGACAGCTCTACGATCTCCTCGTCGCGTTCTACGACCTGCACAACCGCGACAAAGTCGCTGAGGTCGGGACGCTCTTGCATGCGTTCCGAGGTCGCGAGCGCGCGCTCCTCGAACAGATCGACGCGATCTACCACAGCTCGCTCAGCTCGGACGCGACGTTCACTGCCGTGCTCGATGACGTCGCAGCGCACCACGCTGCACAGCAGCGCTCGCGTACTGGCGTAGACGATTCGCCTGCCGACGGTCGGGTCAGCGACGTCGAGGCACAAGGACAAGCGATCCTCATGGAAGGCTACCTCGTGAAGCGCGGGCACTTGATGCCATCGATGCGCAAGCGCTACTGCGTGCTCGTGAAGACAACGCTCACGTACTACGCCCCGCACGAGGATAGTCGGAACCCTGATGTGGCGCCGCACGGTCACTTCCAAGTCGACGTTGTGAGCGACTGGTCTGGCAAGACTGCGACAAAGACGTACGACCACGGGCTCGAGCTCGAGACGATCGATGGCAAGACGTTCTTCTGCGCCGCGTACAGCGCCGAGGACAAAGCCAAGTGGCTCCGCGCACTCAAGCACGGCTTAGCGATCGCGCGCGCCGAGCAGTCGACAGCAATGGCAACAGCGACCGGAGGTACTGAGGGCGAGGCGGTCGGCGACGGTGACGGCAGTGGCGACGATGGAGAGAGCCACAAGGAGTCCACAGCTGATCGACTCGCGCGCAAGGCACAGTTCAAAGACCGGCTCGTGCAGTTCTACCGCGAGACAAACCCCAAGAAGCTCGCCGACCTCGACTTGCTCCTCTCGTGCTACACGCAGCGCGAGTTTGCATTGCTCGAAGCGATTGACGCCGCTTACGGCTCGGCGCTCGCACACGACGTGTCGTTGCTAGCGCTCGTTCCGCCATCGAGCGCTCACTCGCGTGCGCTCGCAGCGCTCCAGTACGACGGCAGCCTCGTGCGCTGCAGCGACAGTGCGTGGAAGCGCGCGCAGAGCGTGTATGTCGCACTGAACGGCCTCGTGCTCACGTTCTACGCTTCGCGCGAAGGCTTCAAGAGCAGCGGGAGCAGCGGCAGCGCACCCTCGCCTGCGTCCAGCTCGTCCGTCACGCTCCTCGCTGTCAAAGACGTCGTCAGCGACAGTGCGAGCGCAAGCATCAGCGCTGCGCAGCGACCAGTCTATCGCTTTGCGGTCGAGACCACCGAACACGCGTGGGTGTACTTGGAAGCGCCAAACAGTGTCGAGAAGCGGCATTGGCTCCAGCTTTTGCACGCGGCGCTCGACACGATCCTCGCACAGAGTCTGTTGGAAGAAGAGCTCACGCTCTTGCAGTCCAGTGACGCTCGTCGGACGTCGAAGCGAGGACTCCTGCGGCGCGACAGTTCGTTCGCGCTTGGGGGTGCGTCTGGCGACAGTGGCTGGAAAGGCTTCTTGCTCGTGCGCATGGACTTTGCCTCCGAGTCGGAGCACGCGAAGAAGCGCGAGTGCGCGGTTGCGATGGAAGAGCGCCACTTTGTCCTGCACAAGCACAACCAGCTCGTGGTCTACAACGACGTCCAGGACGCGATCGTCGCGACATTCACGACGCTGTCGACGCGCGCTTGGGAGCCTCCGACGACTGCAGCAGGTGGCTCGGCGCCGATCGTCACGCGCGGCGACACCAAGTGCCGGTTCCCATTCCAGATCGTCACGCTCGAGCAGATCGTCTTGAGCTGCAGCGCCGCGACCGACTTGCTCCGCGCCAAGTGGATCAAGCAGATTCGTGCTGGTGCAGAGCGAGCGACAGCACGCGAGCTGCTCCAAGATCAGCAGCGCCAGGCGCAGCTTGAAGAAGCCAACGCTGCTGTCCATGCGAGTGCAAGTGGCGAGATCATCGTCTCGCCAACACGTGTGACTCAGTCGCTTGCTAGCAGCAGTGCAACGGACACCACGAGTGGAGCCGTGGCGCTGCAAGGGTACCTCGACTACAAGGTCACCGAGAGCGCTGCGGTGCCGCCAGCGACATCGCTGATGAGTGAAGGGTACTTTGTGCTCACGACAAGGGCTGACGTCGACGTGTACGCAGACGAAGGCGCGTTCTATCGACGCGAGTCGCCGCTCGTCACAGCGCAAGCAGTCGAGCTCTTGGATCCCTCGTGCGTGGCACCGTCGTCACCACCACCGGCTTTGAGAACGCCACCGCCACTGTCGCCGTCCGCATCGACGCATCGCCACTTGCACAAACTCTTTGGCGACAGCGCGAGTGCATCGAGCCGTGTGTTCACTGTCCAGACAAAGGACAAGAGCGCGCCGTTCATGCACATCTTTGCGGCTTCGACGGCGCTGCACGAGCGCTGGGTCGACGCGTTCCGCACTGGCATTGACCTCGTCAAGGGCGAAGAGCTCCTCGCCGATGAAAAGCTCATCTTGCGCCTCGAAGAAGCCGAAGAGGACGCGAACCAGAGAGCGCCGCAGAGCGACGGCACTGTCGGCACAAGCGCCGATGCGACGGCTGGTGCACTGGTTGCCAGTACCACGCCAGGCGTCGCGCTTGAAGGCTCATTGACACCATGGCGTCTCACATTCAGCTCGCCGCGTCCAACAGCAGCGACGCCACTCTACTACGTGCTCGTGGGGTGTCGTCTCCGGTGCTTTGCATCGCAAGCCGAGATCACTACTGCCCTGTCGACGACGCGCACAGAACGAGACCACAGCAGCTTGCTCGATGCCGATGTCGTCGCGCCGCCGTCGCAGTCGCAAGAGACGCTGTACTTCACTGCGCCGTCGAGCACGCGCAAACACGCGTGGGTCTGCGGTCTCAAGCGCGAGCTCGACTTTGCGCTCGCCGAGTCGTACTTGGACGACGACGCGCGCGAGTTTGCTCGTCAAGTCGCTGCTCATGTGGCTGACACCAGCGGCGGGCAGAGTCAAAGCGACCACGCGCATCCGCACATGGAAGGCTATGTGCGTGTGCGCCACCACTTTCTCGGCGCGCTCTGGCGCGAGCGCTACGCTGTTCTCGACGACACGCGCTTGCTGCTCTTCGCAGACGCGAGTGCAGCGCAGAGTCGCAGTGGTGCTGACCGCGAGCGCAGCGCTGTCGAGAAGCATGACGTCGTCGCGGTGGAGAAGTGGCACGCAACGTACTCGGCCAGTCTCGGCAGTCACAGTGCGAGTCGCGTTGGCTTTCGGATCGAAAACGAGGCTGGTGGGTACTTGGAGTGCACAGTGGGCACCCAGGAGGAGCAGACGCAGTGGCTCAGCGCGGTCACTGCAGCTGTCGATGCGCTCTCGACGCACGCGTCGTCGACTCGTGTGATGCAGCGTGACGCAGCGCTGCCGTTCATCCCAGGAGCTGTGATGGAGGGGTACTTGAAGACCAAAGAGCCCAAGCACACGAAGCTCTTCTGGAAGACGCGGTACTGCGTCGTGATCGACACGCAGTGGCTCTTGTACGAGACTCAAGCCCAAGCTGCAGGCAGTGGCGACGACGCAAGCGTGCCGCCGCTCGCAGTGTACGAGGTCGCGCAGGTCGAGCCCTGGACACTCGGTGACCAGAATACAGGTCACCGCAGTCTCCTCGACGCGGATGGCGAGCTTGCTGCACGTGCATTCAGTGTCCACGTGAGCATCGGCGTACGCGTGGACTGCAAGGCCCAGTCGAGTCTCGAGCGCAAGCGCTGGCTCAACGCCATGGAGGACGAAGTCGCAAAGGCAGCGCGCGAGAGTGCGCAGTTTGTCGACGCGATGCAGCAGCACCGAGCCAAGGAGAGCGCAAAGGCGGCGATCAAGACCAAGTACAACGAAGTGCAGAGCGAGGCAAAGCGGCAGTCAGCGTACTTGCGCGAGGCGCTGCAGCTCGCAGGCTTGGAGGACATGGACGGCAGACGCAGTGGATCGTCGTCATCCGGTTCGTCTGCGTACTCTGACGACGGCGGCGACGAACGTGATGCAGACGGCACGCAGAACGCAGGCGACAGCCAGGAGCGCAGCACGCAGCGACTCCGGCTGCGCTCGGGCTCGGACTTCATTGACCGCAGCCCCGAGTGGTCACCGATTCGACCCAAGACGGTGGGCACCGCCGAGTCGTTTGCCACGAACCAGGATGCCGACGATGATGGCGATCGCGCCAAGAAGCAGCAACGGTCTCGTTGTGCAGCGCCACTCGCCAGCTCGCTCGTCGCGTGCTTTGCGCGCTGCTTCGCCCGTCCGCAAGATGATGGCGGCAGCAAGTCAGTCAATGGCAGTAGTAGCACGCCGACGAAAGCGCCTGCGCGTGCTGGTCGGAGCATTGCGCCACTCGGTGTCCCCGGCTTTCCAGCGAACGCAGACGTCTGGACGCGCATGTACGCGTGCGAGTACTACACTGACGACGGCTACACGAGCGCTGACTCGGACACGTAGCCCGAGAGCGAGTAGAGAGGTAGAAGAGAGAGAGAGAGAGAGAGATCGCAGACAGCGGGGATGCGTGAGTGTGCCTTCACTGGCCCTTGCCGCGAGGTCGAGCCGCTGTCATTCGTAAGCGACTCGGTCGTCGTCCTCGGCCATTCGCTCCGCCGCGTACGTGGTCTGGTACGCGCGGACGCGATCGAGATAGAGCATCGCCGCCTTGTTTGCCCACGATTCGAGCGCGACGTGGCCTTCGTAGAACGCGCAGTGCGAGCCTTCAGCGGTCTCGACGAGCATCGCGAGTGGATTGTCTTGAAACAGGTCGTACGGGATCGTCTCCTTCGTACACACTGGGTCGTCCAGCGCGTTGATGCACAGGAGCGGGCGCTGGATGTTCACAATGGCGCGCATGGGGTTGTTGTCGAGCCAGTACGCCTCGAGGTCTGCGTACCCGTGCATCTTCATGTACACGTGCTCGTCGAACTCGCGGATGCTCGTGGCTCTGAGCGCCGCGGGGAGGTCGACGACGTCCTGGAGTGCGCGCTGGTGCGTCAGCAAGAGCTTCTTGAGGTTGAACGTCATGAGGAAGTCGTAGACGCGGTGCACGCGGCCGCGGCAGAAGAGCTCAAAGACGTTGTAGCCCGGCGAGATGAAGACGCTGGCAGCAATGCGCGAGCTGTGGCCGGTCACGCCCAAGTACGAGCACAGCAGCGCCGCGCCGGCCGAGTACCCAATGCCGTAGAGCGCACTGGATGGGTACGCCTGCTCGATCTGCTCGATCGCGTGCGCGAGGTCGGCAATGTCGCCAAACGCCTGGAGCTTGGGCGTCGCGAGCAGCAGTCCGCCGTGGCCGCGCTTGTTGAACACCACCGGACGGTAGCCACTCGAGAGCGCGGCGGCACAGAGTGTGCGCATGCTCGCACTCCCACCTGTGAGTCCGTGCATGATGAGCGCAATGGGCGCATCCGAAGCGAGCGGCGTGGCGGGTGCGAGCGACTGTGGCGCAGACGACTCGATGACCCAGTCGAGCGCTGCGTGGCCGCCGTCACGCAGCACGAGCACGTCGCGCTTGTACTGAATGCGCGCTTGCGGCAAGAGGAACGGCAAGAAGACCTGGATGTGCGTGTTTGTCCACCACGTCGGCGTGTAGCGCTCCAGCGCGGACCGCATGCTCTGCGCCAATCAATCGACACGCATGCGTATGTGCGTGCGGCGTGAGTTCGCGCAACCAAGCTTGGGCAGTCGGCATATGCGATCGAGAAGCTACAGCGAGACAAGAGAGACGGAGCACGTACATCCGCGACGTAGTTGTTCAGTGGCGAGTTGCCTGCGACGATGCGCTTGTGCATTGCCCGAGCGCTGCTGTGTCTCCTTGCGAGCAGCGCGACGCCCGAGATCGCTGAGGCAACTGCTGCCACTGCTGCTGGCAGTGGAACACTATTACCGTCACAGCGCATTCGTCATGGCCGAATCAATGGGCACACGCACGTTAGTGTGGAGGCTCTCGGCGAGGACCTGTGCGCAGCAGCACAGTCCGCGAGCGAGCGAGAACAAGCAGGACGACGTACTCGGTCGCAGGCATGTTTGTTCGTTCGTGAGACTCGACCTGCGATGCGTGTCACTCGACGTGGCGCAAAACTCAATAATGTGTTCGACATCAAAATAGTATGAAACATCACAACTCATTTTGAATGACGCAGAGTGTGGTTCCTGACGATTCGTACTTCGATGTCGTATCACTGTAGTCCGTACAAGTGAACACGTACTTGCACTTGCACTCGCTCAAGGGCTTTGGTCGATACGCTGCAGCACAGTGTGGAGCTCGAGTCACGGTCAGATACGACACGTTGGAGCTTGCGCGTGCAAGCAGCTCGCTGCCATCGAAATGCGATGCTGTCTCCTCACTCCATCTTGAGCCGCAGAGGTCGAGGACAAGCGTACAGCTCCAACCCCTCGAGCTCTCGACACGGCGAGCACACGCGCGCGACCAAAGTCGATCACTCACTCCACTCGAGCCTGCACTCGTGCCTGGTGGCACGGTCGGTCGTAGACGATCTTTGCACGGCATTCGCCTCGGGTTTCGTCGGCTACCAAGAGCGTATGCGCCATGCATGTGTGGTGTGTATGTCTGAGTCCACTCGAAGCAGTAACGCGCTGCTTCCGAACGCTACCTGCAAGCACACATCTCTCAGACGTGCTCCCATGGACTGAGAACCTCTCGCTCGCTCGCGTGCTGAACGACGCGAACCTTGCGGACCAGACCCGAGGATCTCGATCCCTCGCCCGCATCGCATCGTTGTCATCGCCTTCGTCGCCACCATTCGGCTCGTGTGTGCGGATCCCACTCGCGTCAGCAGCGTCGAGGCGAGCGCGCTCTCTGATCGGCCGCAGGGCAGAGCAGGCTACCTGACCGGCGATCGGTCGCAGCACGTCGCGGCATCCCGAGGCGGTCATCGAAGCGAGACTGCGAGGTCTACTGTTGTCACGCGCACTTCGAAGTTTCGCGACTGAACTGACTCAGACTCGCTCGCTCGCTTTCGAAGCGTCGAGTTCCGTTGGGCTCGCTCGAGCCAGTGCTGCCAGTGCCAGGCCAGGGACTTGCTCGCGGCACCAGGCGCAATGATGTCATGGTGTGCGCTGCGCATGCAAGCATGTGTGCGCGAGCGCTCAAAGCGCGAGGCTCGACCACCCGCACCCCGATCCCATCATGACCGAACAACCGAGCAAGCACGCGGCGAGTGCGCGCGCAGGTCGACAGGCGACGAGCGCTCTCTTTCGCTGCGCTGGACGCAAACGGTCTGACTAACACACGTGACGGCGCAGAGACGCGTCGCGGATGTGCTGGTCATCGTTTCGAAAGTGTGTGCGAGTGTACTTTGGGTGGTCGCGCCGAACGAGCCTTGGCGCTTCCAGCGGTCGTTGTCGTCCAGTCGCTCGAGGTGGCGAGGTCAGTGTGAGTGACCGCCGCGATGCGAGACGCAAGACCTCGCAGTCGCGACGGGCGGATGGAAGAAGAGAACAGGGAAGAGAGGACGGGCTCGCAGGGTAGGCTGCGCGCGATCAGAAGTCGTGCAAGCAAGTGGTGGCGCCCGTGGGTGATCGCACGCACGACGCACGAACCTCTCGACGACCACCACGTGGCGCTCGGAGAGCCAATTGCTCGCGCCGGAGCACTGGAGACCAACACGTACCGCCAGTTGGCTTGGAAGCGTCGTGCCAAGTCCGGCGACTCATATCGAAAGGCGTCGTACTTGTACATGCTCCGCTACGCTCTACCGCTCACTGTCTACTTGCTCCTGTCTACTGCTTGCTTGCTCTCTCTATCTACCTCTCTCGTACTCGTACTCTACTCGACATTCAAACGCACGTCGCGGCTCTTCTCAGTCTCTTGCCACCCACGCCGTGCGCGACAGTATCATAGCTCTTACTGCCGCGCGCGCGACGCAGCGCTACGCCGCACCGGCAAAGACGACGCTGCCTCACTGCTGCGCGTGCTCGCCACTCTGCTTCCACTGCTGGAAGTGGCTGTTGCAGTAGTTCTGCGTGCGCTCGTACGCTTGCTTCATGCAGCCGTCGACGACGCACCGCTTGCCGCCGCCGTGAGCCCAGCAGAGGCCGTTCGAGATCGCGATCTTCTCGCACGGCTCAGCCTTGCACTTGGTGCCGCCGCCGTGCGACCAGCAAAAGCCGCGCGACTTGGCGCGGTTCACGCAGTCAGTGATCTTGCACTCCATGGACCCGCCGTGGCGCCAGCACCGACCAAAGTGCTTCGCGCGGCTCGTGCAGCCGTCGGTGAGGCACCGCTTGCCGCCGCCGTGACGCACGCACAGTCCGTGGTCCACGACGTACTGGTCGCAGCCGTCGAACTTGCACGTGCGACTCGCAGGGCGAGCTGCGCGGCGCTTGCTCGCGACCTTGAGACGTGCGAGCTTGCTCTCGCGAACCTGCTGTGCTGCAGACTGCGGCAGCCCCATGGCGTCGTGCTGGTGCTGGTCAGCGTACGGGTTCGTCGTGTGCTCGTCGTCCTCGCTCATGAACGACGATGCCGACGACGCAGACGCTCGGTACATCTCCTGGGACTCGAACTCTGACGTAGCAGCAGCTGTGGTCGTCGCGTGCGCTTCGCCGAGGATGAAGCTCAGCGCCGACTTTGGCGTCATGTCTGCTCCTGCTGGCGGCGTGGACACTGGCGTGGTCATTTCGCACTGCGGACGCGCTGGTCGCGCTCCTCGGAGCATGTCTGCGAGCACAGGCAGACTCGTGCGCTGTGGCTGTGGCTGGTGGTGGCTATGCACGGTCTGGTGTGCGTGCGAGTAGTGGCGATAGTCGTACGAGTTCGTGGTGTCTGGCTCCATCTTGATCGGCACCGCGTCGTTCTGGTGTGACGGCAGGGCTCCGTGTGCGTACTGGTGGTGGTTGTACGTCGTCGACGACGCGCGTGGAAGCAGCGCGTGCGGCTGTTGCTGTTGGTGTTGCGTCTGGTACTGGTAGCTCTGTTGTTGTTGGTGCTGATGCTGATGCTGGTGCTGGTGCGGGTGCTGCACGTCAGACTGCGCTCGCAGAAGCGGCGAGCGGCGGAGACCCGGCGCAAGCAGCGGTCGCAATGTGATCTGTGCTGGCTCGGACTTGAACAGCGATGGCAGCATCTGGCTGCGCGACCACGTATCGTCCATTGTCATCATCGGAAAGGAACGAAAGCGTGGCGAGTGAGTGGCTGTGTGTGTGCGCGCGCTCAGACTCGAGGTCTCGAGGTCTGGAGGCTTCGCGGCGCTGCTGTCTTTCGGAAACTGCGTATCGCGCGTGGCGAGTGCGTGGCGCGTGCGTGGCGAGTGTGCGTAGTGGGTTCGGTGCGTTTGCGCGACTGAGAGCGCGCAACGAGTGCGAAGGTGTGTGAGAGAGATGTGATGATCTCGCGGATCGGTTCAGCGCTGCGTTGGCGTGTTGGCAGGTTCGAGTAAAGTCAAGTGGCCGGAAGGAGCGGGCTTGGCGTGGCTTCGCTTTGGTCGGCGTCAAGTGCCGCAAGCGCTGCTGTGTTGCTGCTGCCGTGGAGCGACTGGACGGCTGGACTGCGCGTGGCGGATTGACGAGTGTGCGGTGCGTGCGCGGATCGGCGCGGTTACTGCTGTTGGTTGCGACGGCGGCGACGACGACAGGAGGCAACAGCAGTGACGGCGGCGGCAGCGGCTCGGTCGTCCAACCAGCTGGCCGATGCACAGACCAAAGGGAAGACAGCGACAGCGCACACGGCGCCGGCGGCAAGCGATGATGATCTTCCTCCTCAGCAGCGCCAGCCGCTTGAGGTGCCTCGACACAAACGGGGCGACGAGCGCCTTGTGGCGAGATGGGTGCAACTCTTGCAGGCGCTTGCTCCAGTAGCCGTCAATTCGGGGAGGCTGCGCACACACACATGTGTGTGTGTGTATGTTGAGCGAGCCAGCATAGCATAGCAAGCAATGTGCGAAGCGCACCAAAACGAGCAAACGAGCGAGTGCTCTCGACGCTGCCGTCGTCGTCGTTCAACGAACGGCTCAGAGAGAGCGCGCGCGCTGCGCGTGAGTAAGGGCGTAAGAGAGTAAGGAACAGGATCCGCTGCTGCTGCTGGAATCTCGGAGCCTAGACGAGAGAGAGCGCGAGGCAAGGACGCGGTCAGGCGCCTGATGCGCGACCGAGTCTGTTGAGTCGCAGTATCCACATGCTCGCGCGCACACACCACACGCAGACACTCTTTGCCGTGTTGTGTTGGTGCGAGCGGATGAGCGCGCTCAAGCGATTGAGCTCGCCGCGTCATGTGCGCCATTCATCCACCACGCCACGCCACGATCTGCGAGGATTCACTGCTGTGTGGTTTGGCGCTCCATCTGGTCGATCGACTTGGTTTGGTCGTGCTCGGTGCAACGTCTCGCGTGCTGGGCAAGCAAGCAAACGGCTCTCGCGCTGCGATGGAGAGGCGAGTGAGCGACGCGACGACGCGAGGATCCCCAGAGCTTCCGAGCAGCTCACACAGCTGGTCGGTCCGTCCGTCGCTGAGACTTGCTCATGCACGCTTGTGTGCGTGCGCGCACCAACAGGAACATTGAGGCGTTGGAGAGACGCGAAGCAACGCTCGAGTGCGCACAGGTACTGCCAGGCAGCGATTCCGAGCACGGCCAGTACACACGACGCCGCGTCCAGGTCGAGCACGAGCGCGCGTCTGAGCGTGCATCAAGATGAGGCTGCTCTCTTGCTCTCTCTTGCTCTCGCTTGTGCTTTTGACGGCTCGCACGTGCAAGTTCGCGAGAGGTGTGCGGACGAGAACACTCGTGTGGTCGACGCCGAGACGTGGCAGCGACGGGGCCGTCGGGCGGCGGCGCGAATCTATCAAGTGGTGGCGGCAGGTGGTGGCATCAAGCGCGCCGCGCTTCAAGCACCTGCGCAGCGGCGGCGACCGTCGCCCTCGCCGCAGTGTTCATCGCTCGCGCGCACACCCACCGCACTCGATTCTCGCCGACGCGCGCGAGCGCATGCACACAACTGCGCGGAGGAAGCAGTCTGCCAGGCCGCGGGCAACTGACACGTGTGGGACCATGTCTGAATCATCCTCCTCGTCGAGTCGGTTCGTCGAGTAGCAGACCTCGCCACCTCACCTCCGCTTGCGCGCACCGGGACTCAGCGCCGCCGCGTGATTTGTCCATTCCATTCGACAGCGCGCGTGCACACTTGTGCATCGTGCTCGAGTCTTCGCTTCGCTGTCTCCAGCTGGCGTCGAAACTCAAACTGCTGTTGCTTGCCTTGTGTGTGCGTGTGTGTGAGTTGGGCGGCGATTGCAGAGAGCGCGTGCCGTGCACTCGTCAATGCGCTCTCGAGGCGTCGCTTCATGTGGTCAGCGCCTGCATGTGCATGTGTGATCGCTCAAACATGCGCGCTTACGTCGCGCGGGTTGGCTGGACAGTCTCTCGCGCGCACATCTGGTGCGGGACGACTCGAGTCGAGTCGACACTGTGATTTGCGCCGCCACGGTGGTCGACCGACCGACTGCGAGGCGAGCGCCTGAAGATGACGACTGGCTGTTTGTACTGAGCTCTCTCTCGCTCGCTCCATGCTTGCACGAGCGAGTGGATTTGAACGAGCGCCTTGAGAAGGATCACTCCAGACGTCTGAGCAATGCGGGCTCGATGCTTGCACACCGGTGTTGATACATAGCGCTCGCTTCGCAATGTGCTTGCTCGACGCTGTACATGTCGCCAATGCGCCTGACGTCAGCAGCCGGCCGCGCGTCCAAAGAAGAGCGGAGCGGACATGGCTGGCTTGTCCTAACGGTTTGGTGGGCGACGCAATGTGACCATGTCGCACCGAAGAGGTGTTCGCAGTGATCGTGCAGCGATATGCAAGGGATGTCGACATCCGAGCGATCCATCGCCTCGACTCGCAGCACCTGGTCTCAACAGAGGCAACCGACCTTGCCTCGCTCGCTCAACAGGTCAGTCGCTGACGCAAAGCCTAAGCTCGTCTGTGACGTCGAGCTGTTGGAAACCAAACCAAACATCGCGTGAGCTCGTTGGTCAGTCCGACCGAGCATCACGAGTGAACCGAGAACTCGTCAGCGTCTAGAACACTGGTGAGACACAACACTGGTCGGCGCGCCGACGTGAGAACTCAAGAACGAACGATCCGCAGTCTGCGCGTGCGTGTGCCAAGACGCGTTCGGCGTCAAGGACTCTCGTGACGTGGTGATACCAGAGTCGCTGCACCTATCAACCTCGCGTCACGATGACGCTATCGTCCGCGCTCGGCTCACTAGTGATGGTCGTCGTGGTGGTGTCGAGGACTGGAAGACGAGAGCTAGTCTCCATTGCCGAATCTACTTCGAAGCAGCTCAACCAACCCAGACGCACTCGCACCATCGACAGAACGATGTCGCTCTCAACGTCTGCCAACGATGCTCCAGAGGCACCGCGCGCGCCGCTACCGCCATTCACTTGGGACACTGCGACACTCAAAGTGCGCGCTGCTGAGGACGCCTGGAACTCGCGCGACGCCAAGAGCGTGGCGCTCGCGTACACGCGCGACAGCGCCTGGCGCAACCGCTCCGAGTTCGTGCACGGCCGCGACGAGATCGAGGCGTTCTTGACGCGCAAGTGGACGAACGAGCGTGAGTACCGGCTCATCAAAGAGCTCTTCGCAGTCACGGACAACCGCATTGCTGTGCGCTTTGCCTACGAGTTCTTCAGCGAGCGCGAGCAGCAGTGGTTCCGCGCGTACGGGAACGAGAACTGGGAGTTCGACGCGACTGGCCGCATGGCGAAGCGCTATGCGTCGATCAACGACATTCCGATCCAAGACCACGAGCGCAAGTTCCACTGGCCGCTCGGACGTCGTCCAGACACGCACGCGAGCCTGAGCGAGCTCGGGTTGTAGCTCGCACGCGAGCGTACAGAGCGAAGGAGTTATTGACACGAGCGAGCAGGTGTTCATGTACATACACACGCACTCCATTGACTGTGCCTTCCATCTGACTGTTCGTCCTAGGACGCCAGTCTGTCCACGACGCTCTGTCGCTACACCGCAGCGACGACGATGAGTGCGATGATCAGCGCCACGAGCGCAAACGCAAAGAGCTTGAGCAGCTGAAAGAACGTGCGCGAGTACGGATACAGCACGATCCGCATGACGCGCTCGGACGCAGGCGAGTACGGCGCGTAGCGCTGCGGCAAGTCGAGGAGACTGTACTTGTAGATCACAGGCTTGCGGTGCGAGAACGCTTCAAAGCCGTGCCGGCCGTGGTACGCACCCATGCCCGAGTTCCCTACACCGCCGAACGGGACGTGGCTGTTTGTGAGCTGGACCATGCAGTCGTTGATGACCATGCTGCCGGCGTTCGTGCCGCGGATCACGCGCTGTTTGTTGCTGCTGCGCGTGCTAAAGTGGTAGAGCGCCAGCGGCTTCTCGCCAGCTTTGATGAACGCGAGCGGCGCAGTCAAGTCGCCTGCGCTGTAGTAGCAGATCGGCAGGAGCGGGCCAAAGATCTCGTCGGCCATCGCTGCGCTCGAGCGGAACGCGTCGACATTCGACTGGAAGTTGAGCAGCGTCGGTGCGACGTACCGCTCCGTTGCGTCGCTCGCACCGCCAAATGTGACACGGTCGCGGTCGGCGACGAGCAAGCGCTGCATGCGCTCGAACGACCGCTGGTTCACAATGCGGCCGTAGCACTCGGACGCCTTCGGGTCCTGGCCGTAGAACTGCGTGATCGCCGCTTCGAGCGCTCGGACGAACGCGTCGCCAATGGCAGCGTCCACGAGCACGTAGTCGGGTCGCACGCACGTCTGACCGGCGTTCGAGAACGCACCCCACGCAATGCGCCGTGCCGCAAGTGCCAAGTCTGCCGTTGCGTCGACGATCACTGGGCTCTTGCCGCCGAGCTCGAGGACTGTGGGCGTGAGCGTCTCTGCCGCGGCGCGCGCGACGATCTTGCCGAGGAAGCAGCCGCCCGTGGCGAAGATGAGGTCGTACTTCTCACGGAGCATCGCCTTCGTCTCGTCCACGCCGCCGTAGACGTACCGCACGTAGCGACTGTCCATGTACTTGTCGAGGAGCGCAGTGAAGACGTTGTTGAGGTGCACAGTCGTGTCGTCGCCTGGGAGACGCAGGAGCACAGTGTTGCCAGCGCTCAGAGCTGCGATCAGTGGCGTGAAGAGCAGGTTCACTGGGTAGTTCCACGTGCTGATCACACACACGACGCCGAGTGGCTCGCGGTGGATGTACGAGAGGCCCGGGAGGTTCGCGATGTTCGTCGCAGCAAACTCAGGCTTGGACCAGTCGCCAACGTAGTCGAGATGGTCCTGGATCTCAGCGTTCACGAGCGCGATCTCGGCCACGAACGCCTCGGTCGGGTGCTTGTGCAGGTCTTTCCACATCGCGTCCTTCATTGCCGCTTCTCCCTCGCTCATGAGCGTCTGGAGCTGCCGCAGCAGCGTCTTGCGCACTTTGATGTCCAGCGTCGCGCCAGAGTCAAAGCCTTCGCGCAACGCCTTGACGTTCGCAGCAATGTCCTGGTGCGTCACGTCTGGGATCGGGGCGTTTGCGACCGAGCCGTACATGACGTTCACTGCCGTGTCCTTCGTCGGTGTGAATGTCTGCGAGTGGTTGGTGTTGTTCGTTGCGATGGTGCTCTCGAGTGCCACGTACGCACTGTCGTCGCTTGTGTTGGATGCAGCGGCTCGTGCCATGAAGGGAGAGAGAGAGAAACGACGAAGAGTGATCACGAGCGAGCGAAAGCGAGACTGCGCCTCGCTTACACCTCCATGCGCGAGCTCGACGTCGAGACTCGCGAGGAGACTACGTCAACTACGATCGCGTTCAGCCCGCGAAGGCACAAGCAGGTCCACTGTTGTCATGTTTCGGTCACAGCTCATTTTCGTAGATTTCCATCATCATTGGTACATTGTACCATCGAAGCGGCTATAACGTGAATATCGAAAACCTAGCTAATTTAATGTGGCATATAGAACAAACATCAAATTAATGTGGCACAAAAAGGCGATACATTCACAGCTTCATGATATCAATTCGACATGTTGCCTGCAAGTACTAGCGAGGATTACAAATTGATCAGCAATACGTCAACAACCAGCACAACAAGCATTGGACAGTTACATTTACAACGCGATTACATACTACAAATGACTCAAAAAACCCAATTGTGTTGGGTTCGTCAAGCACGCGGTCGTGGCGTGTCCGGTCTGGGACGCGTACGGACTCGAGGTCGTCGGCGTGCTCGTGCTGCTGTTCCCGCGCGGACGTGCGCCGCCGCTGTCTGAGCTCGCGAACCTGCCGATCCTATGTCGC
>JAASFT010000381.1:0-21565 GCA_023333885.1 Globisporangium parvum
GCAACCACATGACGTGTACGCAGTGTCGCTCCGAGTTCTGCTGGATGTGCGCTGCGACGTGGACTCCGAGGTGCGTCCTCCTGTTTGGTTGAGGATCCTAGAGTCGGATACAAGAGCGTGCTACTGACGCTGGTGTCGTTGGTTGAGACGATAGTCACTCGTGCAGTGGCCTGTCTCTGCGCGAGTCGTGGCGCCAGCTCCAGGACTCGTGGCGCGTGCTCGCTGAAATGGGTCTGATCTTGCGCACAGGACTGCGCCAGCTCGTCCTCACGACCCAGTTCAGTCTGTTTGCGCTGCTCCTGCTGATCCAGGTCACGTCAGTCGGACTCGAGAGCATTGTCGCGCACACACCGGTGGTCGTGCTCACGTGGCTGCTCCTGACAGTCGCAGCGCGTCTGGACGCCTGGCAGATCCTCGTAGCTGTGGACGCCCAGCTCCCGCAACCGCCAGGTGGGACACCGCTCGCTATGATCCTGTTCATGGTCATGGTGATGTTGAGTGTCGCCCTCCGGTTTCCGCACGTCGGCATCTGCTTCTGCGCACATAGAGCCTACTCTGTCGCGCGCGAGATCAAGCAGCTCAATGCGTCAGCAGCAGCAGCACGACGCACACAGCCGTGAGCGAGTGAGTGACTGAGTGCGCAGACGCAACGCGTGGTCTCCGTGACCTTTTGGGTCCAGAGGTCAAGCGTGTCGTGGCGTTTGGCGCTGATTCGCACCGCGCATTCGATTTCGCAATAGCATTTGTATCGTATCTTTCTAGGCATGGTATTCGCATCAGACTGCTAAATCGATGCGAATTACGCAAATCGGACGCGTTTTAGCGCCGCTCAGTGACTTGGTGTTTGTATGCTGCAGTGTTCCCGCCAGCCAGCCAGCTCCAAATTGCTCCCTGCGACTGCAGCAGCAGCTCCGAACGCATAAGACGTGCTGGTCGCACCATCGTTCGCGCTTGTGCTCGTGCTCGCGTGTGACTGCGCTGCGTCTGTGCATCTGTGCGTCTGTGCGTCCGCGCGCGCGTAGAAGCAAGAGCAGGCGCAAACAAGAGAGACGCTCGCGCGTACGGAGACTGTGCAATAGACCCGCGCACGGCGAGGTCTGCTGACTGCAAACAGAGACGGATAGACAGACAGTCAATCAACCCGTTGCGCGACAGCAGCAGACACCAACGGCAGCGACGCCTCACAGACGCGCGTGTGCGTGAGCGAGAGCAACTGCACACGACGAACCTGCATGGCGCACGTCCAGACAAAGGACCCGTTCGGCTTTGTCGGCTCGCACGTGATCCACCAGCTCAGCAGCAGCAGCAGCAGTAGCAGTAGCAATGCGTTGACGTCATTGCACGCAACACCCGGCAGTAGCAGCAGCAGCGCCATGACTACCACAGCAGCAGCGACAGAGACTGCGCAAGAAGTGCACGGCTGGATCACGCGCTACGATGCGCGATTCGACAGCTACTCGCTGTTTGTCCCTGGCAAAGGCGTCACAGCCCACTCGCGCAACGACATCATGAAGCTCATCGCAGACCCGAGCGTGCTCGTCCAGAACGACGACGACGACGAGGTTCCACCACCGATCAGCGACACCACGAGTCGATACGTCGGAGTCCCAGTCCTCCAGCCTTTGACTGACGCACGCTCAGCAGCAGCAGGCGTGCGCGGCACTGTCCAGTGCTACTTGCCATTCGCCGACGCGTACCGCGTGGCGTACCCCGACGGCACGACTGCAGACGTGAGCGAAGACACAGTGATCGACAGTATGATCCGCCAGCTCACAGCGCCAGCTCCAGTCGCAGCGTCGAGTCCGCACAAGCGCAAGCGAGGATTCGAGGCACTGCCGTCGCCGCCTGCGACGGTCCGGTCCGTCTCAGCGCCAGTTGTGTCCGTGTCAGTGCCGCCACCGTCGATGATGCCAGTGTCGTACGCTGCTGTCCTTGGCATGGACAGCTCACCTGTCGTGACACCGTCGAACATCCTCGAGCTCGCAGCACGGAACCACCAGAACCACCAGAACCACAGCAGCAACAGCGCAAGTGCGACGTCGGCACCACCGCTGCTGCCCCCAAAGACCACACCACCGACACCACAGCCAGAGCCACCGCTCCTGGCTCAAGCTGTCAAGAGCGAGCCGCAGCTGATGCCACGTAGCAGCGCGGGGTCGAACAACATCATCACGCTCATAGACGACGAAGCCGACGACGTCGCAATGGTGCCGCTCGAGCTCGACGACGTCGTGATGGTCCCAGTTGTTGTCTCGACTGCTGCGACTGGCAGCATGGATCCGTGGACCACGCGGACGTCGTCGACTGCGCCAGTGCACTACATCGTGACGCAAGACGAGCCGCCAGTCGTGACGCCGCTCGAGTCGCGTAGTCTCGCGTACAAGTACGTACGCGAAGAGCTCGTGCTCTTGCTCGATCGGCCGGAGGCGACTGCGAAGAAGCTCGCGATCCAGTACGACATTCTGCAGAACCCGGACATTAAGGTACGCCCACGCATGTCTCTGTGTGTCGATGGCGACAGCACGTCCGCTGATCGACTGACTGCGTGTGTGTCTTGCTGCTGCTCCTGCTGTCGCTGTCGCTAGCCAATCAACTCGATCAAGCGGTTCACCGAAGCCTCTGGGCTCGTTGTCCTGAACCACTTGCTCTCGACGTACTTGGCTGAGCACGACGCAATGGCGCGCGCTGCGGACGTCCTGCTCCTGCTCAAGGTCCGTCGGTGTTCTCTTGGCTCTCGTACTGGCTCGTGTCCGAGAGCCAGCGATCTCACAGCTCCTCTCTCTCTCTCTCTCGTTGGCTCGATGCAGATCGTGGCGATGCTGCCGATCCCTGCGCGGAAGTACGTCGCAGACTCCAAGGTCGCGCTCACGATCGGGAAGCTCGCCAAGCCGCGCGCGCACGAGCTCTATCCGCGACTCCCAGTGTGCATCCTGCACCTCGCCAAGTGGATCAAGCGCAAGTGGACTGAGCACTTTAGCAAACAGGAGGGTCAAGAGAAAGACGTGAGTCGCTCGTCGTCGTCTGGACCTGCGAGTCAGCGCAATGGGACGCGGACTGCGCCGTCATCGAGCGAGCGCGCGAGTCGGCTCGTCGACACGACGCCGATCCCGCGGCTCGCGAACCGTCCAGTCCTCGCAGGTCCAAGTGAGACCAGCGCCAGTCGTCCTGGGACTGCGTCGGACGCAGCCGCGCGCACAAGCGTGAGTCTCCCGCTCTCTGCTGGCGGCACCACGAGCGGCCGCAAGTCGAGTCTCAAGCCCGACTGGATGCGGCAGCAAGAGACGCTCCGGCGCACGCGGTTCACGAGCGAAGGCGGACAGGACAGCGCAGCGGAGTACAATCACTACAAGCGCATTCGGCACCAAGCCGGCAGCTCTGCAGCGCAGTCACTGGCGTCCACGGCAACGAGCCACACGTACATGGGCGAGAACGAGCAGCCCGAGTCTGCCGGTGGCGTCCGTGGGACGTTTGGACGGACGCAGAGGCTCTCGTTTGGCTCGCGCTGGAGCGTCGTCGAGTTCAATCGCGACGCGCCGCCGAATGCTGTGCGCCTCGCACCTGCGAACCGCGCCGCGCAGTACCAGCAGCCGTCGCGCACTGGTCGCAGGCGCTCGATCCTGCGCCGCGTGAGCAAGTACCAAGGCAGTCTCGACTCGATTCGGTAGACCTGAGTGCGTGGTGGCGCTGCCGTGTGGAGGAGACTCGAGGCAAAGCGAGAGAGAGAGTGAGAGGGCGTGAAGCGGAGAGGAGCGCGCGAGGGCGTGCGTTAGAGCAGTCGTCAACGAGTGGTGACTCTATTTATCACAGTCGCTCGTGTCCTCTGACTGCCGTCGGTGCTCAACACTGGTACCTGGCTGGCTGGCGCTGTCACAGACTCACTCCAGGACGTGGCGCCGCCACTCCAGCACTCAACTCGATCGACTGACGCGACCCGACTCTCCAACGCACGCCAGCAGCCCACGCTGGCTCCAGTCGACACGCCAGGGCGTTACCGACCGGGACGCGAGAGCTCCCACGAGAGCTCCAAGTACGCGATGATGTCCTAAAGGATGCAGCCAGTCATAGCGAGAGAGCAGCAGCAGCAGCAGCAGCGTGAGGTCATGCATGCGTCACGCGTCTCGCTCTTGCGACCTTCGAGCCCGACTGCGCCACGCACACGACTGCAAACGTACCTGCACAAAGTCGCTTCGGAGCTGCACCGGGACGTTCACGTAGCGCACGTACTCGGTCAGCGACGCTTCGATCTTGCGCAGTTTGCTCACACGCGCGCGCCAGGGCTCGCGCAAGTCGATGCGCCGCTCAAAGTCGCGGTAGTAGTCCACGAGCGTGATCACTTGCTCCGCGCAGCCGTGGATCCCTGCGCCGTACTTGGTCCGGAGCGACGCAAGGTGCGCTTCACGGCGCGCCACGAGGTCGTCTGCAGGTGCACCACTGTCGCTTGCTGGCGTGGTGTCGGGCTCAGCTGGCGCCTCTGCAGTCGCACTCGCCTCACTAGCAGCCGCAGCAGTGGACTTTGGGAGCTGCTCCTGCTGCTGCGCGAGTCGCATCCTCTCCACCATCGGCTCGATGCGAGCGAGCGACGTGCGAATGTCTTCGACAGCGCGACCTCTGCCAAACAGCAGCACGGGCGCCGGGGCCTCGGCTGCTTTGATGCTGTCGGTGTATTTCGTGTCTGGCGTCACAGTACTCGACGCAGTGTCGACAGAAGCGCTCGCCGCATCTTCACTAGCTGCGTCCGTCTTAACGGGCGTGGCGGCATCTCGCTCCGTCGTCATCAGAGCGTCTTCGTGCTTCACTCGCTCGTCGACTCCAGGCGCCCCGACATCACCACAACTTAGCTTTGCCGGGAGCTCACGGGCAAGTGCTTCACTGCTGCTCTGCTGCTCGATGGGCGATGCCTCCGATGGCGCGGCTGCATCCGTTAGAGCGAGACACTCCTCCTTGACAGTGAGACTGCTCGTGTCTTGTGCCTCTGCCTTGACAGCAACAGCCGACACCGTAGCAGCAGCCGTTGACTCGCTCGTCGACTCGTTCGCGTCTGCGGCATCTGCTGCGACTCTTGCTGCAGATGACGCAGCTGGAGGCGTCTCAAGTGGCTCGCCGGAGCGCACGACGGTCGCACTGGCGCTGTCGCCCTTCACACTGACAGTCTTGAGCGTGTGCTCGCGCTTCACGACTGCGTTGCACATCTCGTTCAGCACTTTGCTCACTTGCGCGACGATCGCAGACGACACCTCGCTCTCTTCTGCCTTCGCCGCCTCGCGCTCGACTGCGTCAGTCGCTGCCTCAACGACGACTGCCCGCACGTCGCTAACTTCCCGCGTGATGTCGTCGTCGTTCACGTCGTCGGCTTCGACCTTCACAGACGGCGATTGGCTCTCTGGCACAACGTCGTCCTTGTCCGTCGCATCGACCGGCTTTGTGGCGTCAGTGTCGTCGCCACTGAGCGAGACGATCGACGACTGGCTCTCGCCAATGACAACGTCGTCCGATGAGCTCAGCACGATCACGTTCGACCCAAAGGCGCCATCGCCGGCAACGCGACTCGCTGGAGTGTCGGCGCTGAAGTGCAGGTACACGAACTTGTCGGCACTGGCACTCGAGCTGCTACTGCTGCTGTTGCTCTCTTGAGACAACGAGGACGACGACACTGACGGCGATGACGCCACCAGTACGACACTGTCCTTGTCGCCACTCGCGACAGAGACGCCACTTGCAGACCCAAATGCGCCGTACACTGCGATCTGCGACGCCACTGCCGTGCGCTCGACACTGTCATCTGTCGTCGACGAGAACGCAAAGTTCTGACCAGCTTTGCGCTGCGTCTGCATGGGCTTCCGGCCGCGGCGACGACCGCCACCGCTGCCAATGCGACTGTCGTCAAGCGAGGCTGGCGCTGCTGCTCCAAGACTGCGTGGCGTGACTGACGTCGATTCGCCATCGTCCTCTGGCGGCGACGACTGCGCAGAGCTCGACGCTGAGGTGTGCGTCGTCTCCACTACGACGTCAGCTGCTGCTGTGGAGCTCGGTAGCTCCAGTGGTGCCGGAGTACAAGGAGCCGCCGATGCGGCGTCTTTCGTAGTTGTAGGCTCGTCAATGATGATGATCGCACCAGTGTCAGGTGCAAGCGGAGGACTCGCTGTGCGCGTCGTGGCATCGACTTTCAGGACAGCAGGCAGCACACGTGACGGTGTTGCTGCGCGCCTGGGGCGTCTTGCGCGGCCACTTGATGGTACGTCGTCTGGAGCACTCGGCGCGTCGACGTCGACGACAACAGCCGACAACGGCTTGTCGACAGCGCTCTTTGCACTCGCACTCGACGCTTCGACATCAACAACTTCGACGGACGCTTGGGTCTCGTTCTTGGCAACGTCCATGGCTTCTGCCTCTGGCGCAGTAGCACCGCCACCACTGCCATCGTTGGTGTCGTCGCCATCGTCGTCGCCAGTGAGATCAATGCGACTGGCGCTGCTGTCGTTGCCGACTACGGTGCGTGGACGTCCGCGACGGCGCTTCACTGGTTTCGCGGGCTTCTCGTCTGACGCCGCCGCCGCAGCAGAAGCTCCATCAGCTCGCGGCTTGCGCTTCCGCGATGACACTGCTGCGTCGCCCACAGCCTCAAGCTTCAGTGGCACGGATGCGCCGGCGGCCGACAGATCCACGCCGCCAAACGACTCGCTCCCAGTCACCGCTTCATCGGTAGTCGTCGCCATCGTCGCCATCTCCGCGCTCGGCTGGAGTCGCAATGCGCCGTAGCGCGGATGCAAGAGCGCGTCGTACACGCTCGGGTACATTGCGAGCGTCGCGACGGCAGCAGACGCCTCGGCACGGACGACACTGCGGAACTGCCGCCGCGCCGGCACGAGCTCGTACGGCATGTAGATCTCACGCCGCGCGCCGCCGCTCACCTTCTCGCTCCGCGTGTGGAAGTACCGAAAGAGACTCACGGGCGACTCGCGCTTCGTGTCGTACGTCCCAACGATGAGTCCCACAAACGGCTCGGCGACGTCCGTACCAGATGCCTTGCTATTGCTCGTGTCCTGCGGCGCAACGACGCGGCGCTGGAAGAGCTGCTGGTAGCTCGTCTGGTTCTCAATGTCGCGGATCGACGGGTCTGGCGCGAACGCCGGGTGCGAGTGGTACCACCCGACGACTTCGAGCTCTGCGTTCTGGATGATCTCGCGGAGCTCAATCTCGCTCCCAGGGTCCATCTCGACATCTGTCGAGCCGTCGTCGCCATCGATCATGAGCGACCGGCACGGGAACGCGGCTTGGATGTACAGCGTCTTCGTCGCGTCGTGCCAGCGACCGCCGAGGAAGCCAATGATCTCACACGTCGCCAAGTGCGCGTGCAAGTCGCAGACAAAGACGGCATCGGGGTGGACGTACACTTGGAACGGCGGCACGAGACTACTGGCCGTGCGACTGCGACTCGGCGGTGTGTCTGCTGTCGTCGTACTAGCAGGCGCTGGGCGGTACGCTTCGCACTGGACCATGGTGTGCGGATCCAAGTTGCCAATCATGAGACTCTGCCGGATCTGCGACTGCTGCACCGAGCGCATCTGCCGCTTCCCAAGCGCTCGCTCACGCGCTGGACTCGTCTGCGAGAGCTCGCCGTTTGGACCAGAGCCAGAAGTCGTTGCGCCAGCCTCGCGCTTGGCAATAGCCGAGGCGTCGTGCGTCGCGAAGACAGCGTCGTCCCAGACAAAGTCCTGCTTGTACACGAGCGTCTTGGCGACGTCCGGCGCCGGAGCGTCAGTAGCAAGCGCGTCTTTGCCTGGCACTGCTGATGCTAGCGCTTGCGGCTCGTCAATGTGCGTCGTCCAGATCTTGGACAGCGGCGTCTTCGACAGGTACGCTGGCGTCTCGGGTGCACCAACGTCCTCGGCGTCACTGCCACTGGCGCCGTCCTCGTCTTCGTCATTGCCGTCGCCCTCGTCGTCGCTGTGCACCAGGTTTGGGTTCTCAATGAACTCGACGTCGCCATCGTCGCTGCTCTCGCTCTCACTCTCGCTTTCGCTACTCACGGCTGCTTGCGTAGGCCGCCCACGCGGCTTGTTCTTGGTCTCGAGCGGACGCGGCTGCGCTTTTGTTCGCTTGCCTGGAGCGAATGCATCGCCATCACCGCCTTGGACATCATCAAGCCACACTTTTGCTTTGCCACCTGCGCGCTTCGGCCCTGCGCCGCGCTTTGGACCTGACGCTGGCGTCGCTTTTGCTGCGAGCTTCTTGCGGCCTTTCGGCGCCTTCGCATCTGCACCCGCGTCGGCCTCGCCATGCGCCGCGTGACCATCGTACGCCTCGCGCTTCACGCGCTTCGGCACTGTGGCGCCACGTCCGCGACCTGTCCGAGCGACGCCATTCACAGTGTCTGCTTCGAGCTTGCGTGGCTTGCGTGACGACGCGCGTGGTGCCGTCTTCGTGCTTCGCTTGGGCAGAACAAACTCAAAGTCGTCGTCATCGTCATCCAGTGCGTCGTCGTCGTCGTCGTCGTCCTCCAAGCCGTCGTCCCAGTCCACGCCGCCAGATCGATGGCCGTTGCTCGGGCCTCGGGCTTTGAGCACGTCCACGCGCTGGCGTTTCTCCTCGGGCGGCGCGTTCAGCAGTGCGAGGTCGTCTTCTGTGCAGTCTTTGGACTGCGCGACGAGCACAAGCAATAGCGCCACACAACAGTGGTGGTCAGTCGGCTCAGCCACCACCTCCAACGACGTCCTAGACGTCCTAAGGACACTCGACGACGCGCAAGCGAAGGCCATGACGTACGACGTGGAACAGCTGGACCGCGCGCTGCAGTGCGAGCTTGAACGCCGACGTCTTGGCGTGCCTGTGGTTCGCTTTGCTGTGCTGCGCGTACCCGAGCGTGAACGGCGTGACCTCTTTGTTCATGTTCGCGACGCACCAGTTGTTCTTGTCGAGGAACATCACGAGGCAGTAGCGGTCCGTGAGCGTGCGCGTCTCCTCTTTCCCAAGCGTGTTCGTCACGACGATGTCGCGCTTCTCCGGTGGCTTGAAGGCGACGCCTGTGAGCGGTAGCCCCGCAGCTTCGACTGCCGCCGGGTCGAGGAACAGGATGCCGGGCCACCACGGGTACCCTGGCATGCGTGCCCACACGACGTCCCAGTTCTTGTACGCGACGGACACGAGCGCCAGCGCTTGGACGCGCAGTCGCTCTTCTTCTGGCGTGCACCCGATCGTGCGCTTCGCGACCATCGTCTGCTGTGTTCTGGTGCTCGTGCTCGTGCTCGTGCTCGTGCTCGTGCTCGTGCTCGTGCTCGTGCTCGTGCTCGTGCTCGTGGCTGGCTGGCTGGACGCGAAGAGCTACTGATGCGAAAGCTCCTGCTGCTAGGTGCGGGTGTGTGGATGTGTGGATGTTGCGCGCGCCGTCTCCTGTCTCGGATACAGGCAGCAGCAGCAGCACGCACACACGTGCACGCGCGAGCGACTCGAGAGAGAGAGAGACTAGCGACTGCAGCACGAGATTGAGCGCAGCGCTCGTGCTTGCTGTGGCGCTTCTCACGCTTGACACTTGTGTCTCCGCTAAAGTGCGACGTGTGCATAATCTGACGTGTGCATATCAGACCATGCGACTCGCGCACGCAGCCAATTGGCGCGAGACCAGCATTCGGTGCTTGGACAGGTCTGGACACGACCAAGTCGCGCGGAGCAGCAGCAGCAGCGCAACAGCGCAACAGCGCAACAGCGCATTCGGTAGACCGAGACCGACGAGGACGAGAGGGCAGCAAAGCCACGCGCGCAGACGCACACAGCGCGCCATTCATTTGCAGCAGCACCATGGCCGACCGCTTCGACGAGCTCGTGCAAGTGGACGAAGGCGTGCTCGCAACGTCAGCGCCGCTCGCGATCGACGCACTCGAGCGCGTGCTCCGCTTGGTACGGCGCACGCGCTCGTTGGACTGCCAGATGCACCCGTTAGCTGACCACTCAATGGCGTTCTCTCTCGCTCGCTCGCTCGGTCTCGTGCTTGCACGACGCTGTAGGTGCACGATGCTGTGCGCAGCTCCGCGAACGTGCAGCAGCACATCGAAGACCTGCGCGTGAGCTTCATTGAGAAAAAGTGAGGCGCACTCGCTCTCTCTCATCTAGTCTCTTCCTGTCGATCACACGCACACACACGCACATACGCATGGACTGACTGATGGACGGCGCTACATCACGCGTGCTGGCTGACAGGACTGTCGGTGCAGCGCACGTGATGGACCAGACGCTCACGCTCTTGGCGAACGAGCCGCGCGTGCTCGAGTTCTTCAAAGCGAGCATCGTCGCAGGTACCGATCGACTGCGAGCTAGTTGTGCTGTGTGGTGGCGTGACGCACTGACAGCCTGGCTCTGTCGACGGATCGGTGCGCAGTCTTGACAGGAGGCGACCTCCGTGCCTACGTCCGTCCACAGGCAGCGACCGCGAGCAGCGCAAGCGGCGCAACGCCAGTTGCTAGTACAGAGACGACTGAGCACACTGGTGCGCGGACACGGACGCGCGCGGGGAGTCTCTCGACGCCAGACGCCAAGCGCAAGCGGTCGCTCGAGTCGAGTGCTGCGTCGTCAGCAGCGGCGACTGCGACTGCCACTGGCCGGACAGACAAGAAGATCAAGAGCGAGACGAATGGCAGTGCGCAGCGCGCTGCGGTGACGGAGGAAGACGACGAAGAGGACAAGGAGTACGCCAAGCACCCGATCTACACCGTGCCGACGCACTGGGAAGAGCTCTACAACAAACCGGTCGAAGTGATCCACATCAACGCCGCGGGTGCGCGCGACCGCATCCACGCGCTGCGGTTCGCCGGCACGCCGTTCGTCCTCGAAGGCCACACGGGCTGGATGAAGTTTGCCGAGCACTGGGTCAAGCCGAGCGGCGTGCTCGACACGGACGCGTTCTTGCGCGGCATCCACGACGTCAAAGTGCCGGTGATCGAGCGCAACTACGAGGAGTCGAACCCGATCAAGACGCACCTCCCGCTCGGCCACTACGTCAAGAGCTACTGGGAGCAGGGCAAGTCCGAGTACTACATGCACCAGTGGCAGTTCCCGCTGAACCCAAAGGTCGCGAAGCTCCTGTGCTACAAGTGCGACGAGCTCCCCGTCCTCGGCGACAACCTCTTGCTCTACTGGCTCGACGCCGTGCGCGGTACGCCCGTCGGCCCATTCGTGACGCTGTGGCGCCGTGTACTGGGACCAACTCTGGCGACGAGAGCTTGTGGTCCCCACTCGTGGTCGCTTGGTCGAGAGGAACTGACCTAGCGCCTGTGCCTTGGCTGTGCCAATCTCACAGGCGACAACCCGCTCCAGTACTTCTTCATGGGGCAGAAGAGCACGAACAGCCGCATGCACCAGGACCCCGGCGGGCTGGACATCACGATCGCGCCGATCGTCGGGACGAAGCGCGTCTCGATGCTTCATCGCTCGGCCGCGAAGCTCGACTCGGTGCACGAGACGGTCAACTTCCACGACGTGGACCTGAACAAGTCGCCGCTCCTGGCGTTCCTCCCGGCGTGGCAAGTCGACATCAAGCCTGGGCAGATCCTGTTCATGCCGGAGGGGACGTTCCACGCCTGTGAGAACATGACGGCGTGTCTGTCGTACCACCGCTTCCACGTCGACGCAGTGAACCTCCCAGGCTTCCTCACGTCGTTCCTAGCGCAAGACTCGCCGTCGATCAACCACGCCGAGATCCTCTGGAACGCCGCGCACGACCTCATGTCGACGCTCGAAGTGAACTACCACGCGAACGGCCAGGGCATTGACGACACTGTCGCGACGCTCCGCAAGCTCGATGCCCTCAGGGCGTTGCGCCACGTCGCGCGCGTGCTGTCGCTCGAAGACGTTGTTCCGACTGAGGACTCGTGGGACTGGACGAAGCTGCTCGAGGACATTGACTACCTCCTCGGCCGCATCGACGTCCGGTCAATGCAGCGCGCAAAGCCAAACAGCAACCACCCAGCGCTCGCTGCGGCGGGTGCTGGCGCCTCTGCAAGTGCAGCAGCAGCAGCAAACAGCGCGAGCACGAGTCTTGTCAAGACGAACGGCTTCTTTGGCCCCGTTGGCAAGAAGACTGCGGCAGTGTCGGCTGCGACGCACTGGGACCAGCTCGCGCTCAAGGTCGGCCATACGATCGGCGTGCAGGTGTTTGAGAAGCGCAATCGCGCCGAAGTCCTCCGTGTCGAGCTCAACATGGAGCTCGTGCAGGTGCACTACGTCGACTGGGGGAGCATCTACGACGAGTTCCTGCCCGTGAGCTCGCTGTACAAGTCGTCGAAAGGCCGGCGATCGACCAAAGTGCGGTACACGAAGGCGCCAGCGGTCCATGAGCAGGTCTGGGCGGTCTGGGGCAGCACCGGGCAGTTCTACAACGCCGTCGTGCTCCGCGTCGTGCGCTCGAACGCCTGCCTCGTGCACTACCTCAAGTACGAGAAGGACTGGGACCAGTGGATCCTCCCCGGCAACATCTTTAAGAACTACAGTCTCAAAGCCGACGCGAGCAGCCAGTAGACTGCCGCCGTGTCGACAGCGCCAGGCAGTTGTTCAGGTGGCGCACTGGACAAACGCGTAGCTGTAGCAGCAGGAGCAGCGGCCGCGAGCACGCACGTACGATGGACAGACAGACAGACAGACAGACAGTGTTGTTGCAAAGGCTTCAAGGGCACACGACGGACGGACGACCCAAACTACACACGCACGAGGACCGCTAGGTCCATTCATCACCTCTCTCTCTCTCTTACGACGCAGCGCTCGTCGCTCGCGGCGTCTCGAGTCCATCAGCCACTGTCGCTGCTGCGTCGGCCGTTGCCTCTGTCTTTGTCGTTGCTGCGGCGTCCGGCCCATTTGCCTCGAGCCGCTGCGCTGCCACGGCACCATCGCCACCACTGCTGATCGTCTTCTTTGGCCCGCGGGGTCCGCGCTTCTTCGGCCCAGCGACGACGCTCCCGTCTTTCGTGATAATGATCTTTGGATGGTGCGGCGACTGCCGCGGTGCGAGGTCCGCCAAGAGCGGCACGCTATTGAGCGCGACGCTCACAAGGTCGTCGTCGGTCGCCAAGCCCATTGCTTGGCTCGTTGTCGCCGAGAACGACGGGAGCTCGTGCTTTGTTGGGTACTTGTCCACAAGCCCGAGCTCGTAGAACGGATGGCGCGCGAGGTCGTAGACGTGGTAGCACCGCACGGCGTGCTTCGTGTCAATCAGCGCGAGCTCGCGCGCGACGTCCGGGGAGTCTGGGAGCCAGTAGATCGGGTTCGCTGGCATGTACCACAGCGCCGGGTCGCACCAGATGTCGTCGGGGAGAATGCCGGCTTCGATCATCTGGATCGACTGCGCGTAGACCTTGCGCCACGCCGTGACGGCGTGCTTCGCGCGGCGCTTGCGCGTCTGGCGGTACTTCTCCCACGCCGCGCCAGTGCAGACGCTCTCGCTCATTGGGAGCCAGTGGAGGCGCTCCCAGAGCTCGCGGCGCCAGACAAACTGGATCTTGAGCGTCGTGACGAACCACGTCTTGGCGCGCTCGTCCAGTGTGCCGTAGTTGATCACGTGCGAGTAGAGCGGCCGGCGCTTGTACATCTCGTTCCACGGCGTCTGCCGATCGAGCTCTTCAAGCGCGTCGAGCTCGAGGAGCCGCGAGCTGTGCTTCATCTCGGTGATGTTCCGCCGCTCGGCGGGCCACACGAGGTTCTGCTTGATCACGAGCCCTTCGTCCGTCGTGACTTTGCGCTTCTTGTTCGGCGTTGGCTTTGCTGTCGCCGTGCTCGCGGTGCTAGCGCTCTCGTCTGGGACCGAGGCGTCAGGGCTCGTACTCGTCGTTGCCGCAAGCAGCGGCGCGGCGTTTGGAGCTGGCAGTAGCACCGACGACTGCCCTTCAGTGGACGCTGGTGCCGAGGCAATAGCGGGTGCAATGGGTGTGACAGTCGGCGGCGCCACGCGCGCGGGCTTCTTCACGCGCGGCTTCTTCGGCAAGATCCGCTTGAACTTGCTCGCGTCGTCGTCTCCGCCCGTGGCACTGCTCTGCGCGCGCATGAACGCCGCTGCAGCTGCTGCCATCGCAGACGACGCCGAGAGCGCTGCGCTCGAGAGTGTCGTCGTAGTACTAGGTTGGTGCGGCTCACTAGCACTGGCACTGCTGGTGCTGCTGCTGGTGCCAGAGCTGTGGTGGATCGGAGCAAAGATGCTCTGTGCGCCAATCGCCGCAGCACTTGAGCTCCGAGCACTCGCTGTCGGTGCCGGTGCCAGTGCTGAGAGCGCACTCGCAGACTGTGGTGCTGGCGCTTGGCGCAGTCGACTGTCGCTGGTGTCGTGATGACCCTCGTCGTCGTCGTCGTCGTCCTCGTCGTCGTCGTTCACGTGCGTGAACGTCACGGGTGAGAGGAGCTGCTTCGCGGCCAAGTGGATCTCTTGCTCCTCCTCCTCTGGCGACAGGCGCTGGTAGTAGCTCTGATGGCGGTGGACCGCAATGCCCATGGCGCTGAACGCTGCGCTGGCGCTACTAGAGCTCCTCGTCAAGGCGTCTGGGTCCAAGCGCGACGCTGTGTTGGAAGTCGTCGCGTACGTCTCTTGCTGCGAAGCCAGCGGCGTCGAGGCAGCAGCCACGTGTGCACCACCAGTTGCGCTGTACGCGCCATTCGCAGGCGGTGGCGCCGCTGACGACAGCGCGAGTGACGTCTGCACTTCTTCGAGCGTCAGTAGCACAATGTGCTCCATCCCTTGGGACTGCGCGTGCTGATAGCGTCCGCCCATCGTCGTCGTCGTCGTCGTCTGCTGCTGCTTTGTCTGGAACGCTACGAGCGCATCGAGGAGCAGTGTGAGGTCGCCGCGGCACGCGAACCGGTGCTTGAGAAAGTCAACGAACGCGTCGGCGTCAAAGTGCAACGACAGCGGCGCTTGTGCCGGTGAACCAGCGCTCAGCGCGGCCGCACTGCTGGTGCTCGGAGCAGCAGCGACCGCCGCCTCGGCAGCAGAGCTCATGAGCGCAGCTTTGTGGCGCCGAGCGTCAGACTCGGCAGTCGCCGTCGCGCGCTGCGCGGTGCGCAGGCGGGTCCGGAGCACTGCGACCATGTCGCTGAGCGCCTCGTGCTCGCGCTCGAGGTGCTCGAGTCGCTCGCGCGCTGCAGCAGTGGATCCGTACGTGGCAGCGAGCTGCGCCGCGTCCTGTAGCGCCTGACCGACCGCCGCGAGCGTCATTGCTGCCGCCACTGCGGACTCGGAGCTCGGAGCTGCGACAGCAGGCGCAGGTGCGATCATCGCGCTGCTGGTTGTGGCGCTAGCGCTCGTGCGCGCCGTGTCGCTCTCGCGCGCAGCCATGCTTTGCACTCAGGGGGCTGCTCACTACGCGCGTAGGCGTGAGGTCTCGTTCAGACACAAGCGCGCGCTGCGTGCGTGCAGAAGAGCGAGCGAGAGAGAGAGAGCGCGAGAGCACAAGCGGCGGGACGGCGCGCTCGGTCGGCTGGTGGCGTGCGCTCAGGTTTGTTTCTGGGGGCCGCGGGCGTCGGATTTTTGGGGCTAGGGATGGGATACGATGGACCGCAAAATGGCTCGGAGCTGAGCGCGCGAGTGAGTGGTGGGGCACACGGCTCGGGGCGCCTTCTCACTGCTCGGACCTCACAGACGCGGCCCATAGTCCAAGAGATGGTGAGTCGAGGACATAGAGGGAGGCTCACGCACTCCGTGGTGACGATGAGGCGGTATTCGCGTGTTTCATTCGGTCACGAGCAGCAGCAGATGCACTGGGACGTCCTAGGACCTGCCACTCCGTCACTCTGGGGTGTCGAGCGTGATCCCGACTGCGAATGCGTCGGTGACGGCACTGATAGCCACGCCCATGGACGAAGCAGCTTGCTCGGGCGTGGCGTCTTCTCGGTGCTGCATTTGCATGCGAGAGCTGCCGGAGAAGCTCACGATTGTCCGAGGCTGTTCCTGCGGCGGTGCGGACGCTGTGGCTGGTGCGTTTGTCGCTGCAAACGACGCGGTCTGAGGTTCTTCTGGCTTTGGCAAGGGCGGTCGCTCCCGCGGGTTGCTCTTGCGCCACGTGCGCCGCGCATTGTGCGACTCCAAGAGCGAGCGCAGGAGTTGATTCTGTTCGAGGTCGATCGCGCTGGACGACTCGAGAGTCTGCATGTGCTGCTCAGCGCACGTGAGCGGCATCTCGTCGTGCTGTTTGGCATCAGCGGTAGTGTGTCAGCGACTAGTCGTTCTGCCACGCACAGCCAGGCAGCCAGTTCGTCTGCCTCGCTCCAGGTCCCCGCTACCACGAACCATTGCGATCGCATTGACATCGGCGCCGTAAATGAGGAGGAGGTACGCGATCGCGTACAGATTCTTCCGGCATGCGATGTGGAGTGGAGTGAAGAAGTCGCTCGGTCGCTAGCGTCGTCACATCAGTGGCACTACGGCGTGAGCGCTCTCCAGCAGCCACCCAGCCATGCTAGCGATCCAGGGGGGCAGCCGAGCTGACATCCACACGCACGAACCTGCCAGTTCACGTCGACACCTGCTTCCAAGAGGAAGCGGATGAGCGGCTGCGCAGCCTCAGCGCTCTGGTCGTCGCAGACCGCGTCGACGACGCAGTGGAGGATGTCGCGCACACCGACTTGCTCCAAGTCAAAGCCGTGCGTGAGCATGAAGCGCAGGATGTCGAGACGGCCGCTGTTGCACGCTGCGCGAAACATGCGCACTGCGTAGAAGAGCAGGACATGGTCCTGTCGAGAGATGCACAATGAGGGCACACACACACGCGCCTTCGCGCACTGCACTACGCAATCGAGGCACCGCACCTCTTGCATGTGGTCGAGCGCACACTGGAGCGCGCGCAAGTTGCCGTGCTCGGCAAACGCGACGAGGAGCTTGCCGTTCGCGACGACGTTTGCTGCCGACGCTGGGTCGCGCGCTCGCATGCGCTCGAGGAGCTTCATCTCGTCCATGGGCGAGCCCACGCAGCGGAACGCCATCGTCCGCTACTGCCGATCGTCGTATGTGTGTGTGTGTCGATCAAGCAGGCGGCGCAAGAGAGATCGCGATCCGAGGATGCTGGTCAGCCGCCGCGACGTTTCGCGTCCCTGAGCTCGTCACTTGATTCTACTATGCAGACTTGGGCGAGAGGATGTCATGATTGGACAGTACTGCTTGAAATGCCTTGCAACTGTCGAACCAACGCCTCCATACAAAAACAACGTGTGCCATGCCACTCACTCACACACGACAAGCAGCTCGATCACCACACACAAGGCATGACGGCGGCAGTGCTGTCGCTCAACGGCAAGCCGCAGGTGACGCTGCGCTCGGTCGACGACCGCCACGCGTTCGTCGAGGAGCAGCACGCGAGCAAGCAGGCAAACGGCAGCAGTGCGCCAGTCGCACTCGGCGCCGCGACGCAGCAGATCATGCAAGTGCTCGGGTCGCTCGCGCGCGTCAAGATCTCGGACGGCCGCATCGTTCTCGGACGGCTCCACTGCTTTGACAAGCACCAGAACGTGATCCTCACGGACGCGCGCGAGTTCCCGCCGCTGTTTGGCCCAGAGAAGCCCAAGCAGTCCAAACCCACCAGCAGCAGCAGCGCTGTGCCGCTGACACCAGCCGACGAAGACGCGGCGTTTGAGAAGCATCGGACGACTGCGACGAGCCGCTCGCTCGGCATGACGCTCGTGCCTGGGAAGCACATTGTATACATCAAAGTGCACCAGTAGAGAGAGAGAGAGACTGTCGAGAGCTAACGTCTCTATACACCGCCAAGCGCATGGCTTGAGCTCCAATGGACGAATAGTAGGAGTAGGACGAGGAGGAGCACCCCCTCCATGGAGCAGCTCCCGTCGCTGTCTCTAGCGCCGTTCTAGCACGAGGTCACTCACTGCATCTCGGCAAACTCTTCGACCGCCTGCTCGTCGATGATCGCATCGACGCGCGAGATCATCTCTTCCACGAGCGCGCGGCTCAGCTCTCGCTCCACACGCTCGTCTTCAGTCGCAAGCGGCGACGTCTTGGGACGCCGTGGGCGGAGCACAAAGCTGGCAAAGAGCGACGAGAGCACGGCGGCGTTCATGCCGTTCTTCGGCGCGTACCCATGCACGTCGTTCAGATGCACGAGCACACACACGAGCATTGCACTGTGCCATTCGTAGAGTGGTCAGGTCCTTGCGAGCGCATACCGGGCATCGGCACGAGCATACACCGGGAGGCGCAGAGCGACGGAGACGTACAAGTTGCGGCGTGGAAGCGCATCAATGAGCGCTTTGAGGTCGCGCGTGAGCGCAAACGGCGCAGCTTTCGCTGACCGCGCGAGCGCTTGGAAGTCGTCAAACATCTCGAACGGCACGAGCGGGTGCTCGAGCTGCGTGAGCCAGAGCTTCACGACGGCGCCAGCAGTGACAGGGTCGAGCACGGCGTCGAGTTCGTCCATCGACGGCGTGCGCGTCGCATCGGTCGAGAACTGGTTCAGGAACTTGAGACTCGTCTAGCGAGCACGAGGAGCAAGCGGGAGCGTCTCAGACGCCTCCATCCGAGTGTGGAGGGATATCCATACGCATAGGTATGCACACGCAAGTACCTGGAGCTTCGCGGCGTCGGGCTCCGCGACGTAGAACTGCTCCGTCTCAATGCCTGGCGTCGAGTCAAAGATGTACTTGATCGCAAACGCCACGGGCTTCGGCACGCGGTCGCCTGTGCCAGCGAGCACGAGCGTCTCGCTCTCGAGTGCACTCGTGCGGCGGCGTGCCATCACTTTCGTCGAAGCGCCGCGCTTGGTCCTCGTACTCCCAGGCGCAGTCATCACGGCAGCACTAGGACCAGCGCCACTTGCTGACGCGCTGGCATTGCTAGCGTTGCTGCTCGGCGCCATGTCTGGCCGAGGACTGTTTGCGCTGCGCACGAGGAGCGAGTCGAGCGCAGTCATCCACAGCACAGTCGTCTGCGGCGAGTCCGTCACGAGGCTGTACATGCGCGAGGACCGCGGCGTCGCAGTGCGCTCGTGCTTGGCGCCAGGCGCAGTCTGATCGTCCGCCGTGGCGCCGCCGCCTTGTGTCTGCTGCTGCTGCTGATGGTTGCTCGTGCGCTGGCTGTTCTCGCCGCCGTCGTCGTCGTCGCCATCGGACGAGACGTAGTCGTCAGCGTAGTGCGTGCCCCAGCTATTGCGGCACGTGATGTCGAAGCGGCAGCCGCGGTACTTTGGATGGCTCGGCTTGCCGATCTTCTGGATCAACCGGAGCGCGATCGAGCCGATCTCGCCGAGCGGGATTGGTCCCCACGCCGACTGCACGACGTCGGCGTAGTACCGCACTTCGTTCGTCTTGGCGTAGAGCACAAAGTACTGCGCGTTCCACTTCTTCATGCCTTTCACGCCTCGGCGCTGCTTCTGTCGGAGCCAGCCTTCGAGCAGGACGCCACTGCCAGGCGGACCGACGAACGCACCGGGGAGCTTGCGCTGCGTCCCAGGGCTCAGAGCGTCCGCTGCTGGACCCGGACTCGAAGCAGGGCCACTGGCGATAACATCGAGTGGCCGGCGCGGAGTGGCGACGTCCTGTGACGAGTCAAGCGACCGCGGACCGGTGCTGCTACGGTCCGAGCCGTTTGGCGACTGCTTCAAGCGGCTCGTGCGGCGGTTGATGAGCGGCGGACCGTCCGTTGCGGTCGGGATTCGAGCGCTCGCGTTGTTGGTACTCAGTGGCGACAGCACGTCTGTGCCGTTTGCTGCTGGTGCTGCAGCAAGCATCTGGCGCTTGCCACTGTAGCTCCGCGTCGCAGCAGTGAGGCGCGAGGCCGCCAATGCGTCGGTGGGCTCTTTGCGCCACGCAGCGCTCGCTGGTGACGCGGTCGAGTCGCCACTCGGTAGCGGACCCGGTGTGCCAGGCATACTCGCGAGCGCGGACGGCGACTCGATACTCTTGCGACGCGAGCTGAACGGCGAGAACGTCTTTGCAACGAGCTTCTGGAAGCCGTTGGGCTTCTTCACCGGCGCCTTTGTGGTCGGATCGAGACTCCGTGGTGTCCCTGCGTCGGAGGTCATGGGCGAGAGCACGTTTGTCGATGGCGCGCTCGCGTCCGGACCAAACGAACGCGCGCCGAGCGTCTTGAGCTTGGATGGCTTGGCTGCCGCTGCTGCTGTCGACTTGGCCGCGCCAGAGCGTGTGGCGTGGTCCTCGAGGTCCGAGTCGTCGCTGTTGCTGTCATCACGGTCGTCGTTGTTGCTGCTGCTGCGCTTGTGGCTGAGCGCGCTGGTGCTGTCGCCATGGCGCTTTGTCTTTGCCGTTGTCTTGGACGAGCGCTTTGTACGACTAGCGGGGACTGCGGCACCGCCGCTTGCGCCGTCCTTCGCACTGCCCGGCGCATCGCCGTGTGCATCGACGTCGCTGTCCGAGTCGCTGTACCACTTGCGACTGCCTGTCTTCTTCATCGCGCGCACGCTCTTTGCAGCCGATTGCTGCTGCTGCTGCTGTCCGTGGCTCCTGTCTAGGGTCATCGATGGTGTCGGCGACGCTTTTGCTGGCAGCTGCCGGATCTTGGCGCTGCTGCCACTACTCGTCTCGCGCTGCAAGCGCCGCGTGCGACTGCTGCTGCCGCGACGAGTTCGGCGCTTTGCGCTCGCGCTACGTTCAGCTCGGTCCGACGCATCTGACGACGAAAACGATCGTGAAGATCGCGCGGGCTGCGTCATCGGTTGGTTCGTTCGTGCGTCTGCTCCTGCTGCTGCTGCTCGGTCGTCTGCGTCGCCATCGACAGACGAGAGCTCCGAGTTGCTGTCGCTCAGGATCTCGCCCACGCGCTCATCTGCTGTGCGCTGATGAGGCTTCTGCGACTGCGCAAGACCGCTGCCAGGGCCATTGTCGCGGCGCTGGAAGCGCGCTAGTGCGCTCGCCATCTTCACGTCGTCGACTTCAGAAGCTTGAGCTTTTGAAGATCTCAGAAATCTGATGCTAACAAAAAATAGTTCTAGTTAAAGTCGTGCACATCCAAATTTTTAGTATATTGATGCACATAAGTGTCATTCGCTAGTGGACGCTTTGGGTCACCGCGCCTTCAGGAGGTCTTGGACGGCGCCGATGGCGAAGAGCACTGCGGCGAGCATGCACCCAAAGCGCATGACCTCCCACGCGATCCAGAACATGCGAATCGCAAGTTGCAGCGTGGACATCATGCCGAACGCGAAGACGACGCCCCCGATCGCGCCGGCGACCATGCGTCCCTCCGTCGTCCTCTCCTGCCCATTCGCTGCTGCTGCTGCTGCTGCTGCTGCTGGAGTCGCGCCATCATCATCGCAGTACGCACACAGCGCTCCAAACACGCCACACACGAGCGCAAAGATCTGCTGGTAGCTGAAGCCAAAGAACTGGAGGAGCCACGCGAACGCGAACGCGGCCGCTGCGAGGACGCAGATCCCCACGGCCAGCTCGTCATTCGAAGACGACGGACCTGTGCACGCGTAGTGACTGTCGTTTCAAACAACGACACCAGCGTCAGTAGCACGCTCTTGTATCCGACTCTAGGATCCTCAACCAAACAGGAGGACGCACCTCGGAGTCCACGTCGCAGCGCACATCCAGCAGAACTCGGAGCGACACTGCGTACACGTCATGTGGTTGC